>JAQGCN010000899.1:0-13586 GCA_034699725.1 Friesea truncata | reverse complement strand
ACAATGAGTGGACAAATGGAGTGGACAAATGGATCGGACCAAAATGCATGGACCCGGGTGGATTCGGAACTTCACCCATATTCCACACCTCCGACGGCTCCTTCGGTATCAAAAGTATCATCTTCCATTTTTATTTAAAAACGACTTTAATAATTAATAATAAAATTTAAAAAACTTGTTGAAAAATTTAAAATAATAAAACAGCTGATTTTAAGAAACTCAAGGAGTAAATAATAAAAATGTAAATAAAATTTTCAAAAGTTATCCCGGGGTTGTATAAGATTGAAAAATTGTACAAAGTGAGACTTTGCAAAAAAAAACACGCCTTCTTTTTATTCTTTGCAATTGCAAATTACACAATTTTAGCAAAAATAACGTTATTCTAAAGTGATGCTTAAATAAATAAAGCTTCATCCTACTGCTGATCTTGTCCGTTTCCATGGAT
The DNA here is from genome assembly GCA_034699725.1 of Friesea truncata. Taxonomy (NCBI): domain Eukaryota; kingdom Metazoa; phylum Arthropoda; class Collembola; order Poduromorpha; family Neanuridae; genus Friesea; species Friesea truncata. Next base: position 13,141 of record JAQGCN010000899.1, on the reverse strand, counting down.
TCCAATTTTCAAAACAATAAGACAAAAATGATAATTTTTTGCTACTGTTTTAAAACATTTCCACTCTGCTCTGCGTCTAGTCTGCGCCTGCGTGCCTTCTTATCATCGTAGCGTCTTTTTGATAAATCGATCTTAACCAACATGAATACAAGTCAAATCAAAGTTTATGAGTAAAATTAAACTTTTAATCCCAATTTATCTAAGCAGTATCATCCAGTTATGTTAATGCTTCTAAAATTGACTTAAACGCCCAAAATCCCAAAAAAGTACCCCTTCCCCTTTTATCTAATTTAACCCTTTTCATGTCAAAGGAAGAAACAATGAAATTACATGTTAGAAGGATAAAAATGAACACATTAGGATTTACCCAGCATCACTCATTTATCAAAAGACCTATCCTATTTGTTTACTCATTTCCCAAGAAATTGTGTTTAACTACATGTCAATTTACCTGAAACTACCTGTTATTTTCTTGTCATGTGTCTGACTTGTTTCAACCATATTTCTTTCTTCAACATTCAGAAAACTTGCACACCTTCAATTCAACAACAGGTCCAGTCCAATTTTTTTGTTAATGAAATTTCTTCTGCGTCAGTAGCAATTTAGGAGAACTTTACGTAACCTGATATTAAACATTTTGTGCTTAGTGATTGAAAGAAAAAATAGGGATTTGAAGAAATCAAATCCTAGAATTATAATTGAGAATCAGAATTTTACACAATGATAACTACATTTTACTCCATCGTTTTTGGTGAGTTGAACATTAATTTGTTGAATATAATTTCCCAAAATATGTCACTCAATGTCATCCTATTATGTACTGTATTTGGAAATAATTTTTAGGATTTCTACTGATAAACATAAGATATGTTAAACTTACGCCTGTTTTGAATTCTTCTAAAGTCATTACAGAAAAACTTGAAACCGTAAGAAAGTGTTTTAAATTAAAATGACTACAAAATTAAATTATCATCGTTGAAAATTGTATTTTCTTAGATATTTCTAAATGGAGAACACAATGCTGTAATTTCACCATATTCTGTCTATTCTGCTTTGAATCCACTTCGCTTCGGAGCAGAAGGGGATACAAAGCTTGAGTTAGAATCAGCACTTTGTGATTTTCAATTTCAATATAATGAAAATTCAAAGGTAAGAAAACAAAATATTGAAATGTATATAATTTATATGAATATTCTAAAAAAAAAAAGAATACAGAAAACATCGCCAGTACAACAGCAGTATTCAGTTCAACTTCCATTAAACTTCTTCCAGAATTTAAAAAATCTCTCCTTGAAGCCCATGTTGAATCTAAAGAAGATTTTGATTTTAAAAATTATGAAGCTATAAATGAATTTGTTAAAAATGCAACAAATGGTTTAATTCAAGATTTAGTAGGTCCTAATACGTTTAGAAAGGACACTGAACTTGTTATCATCAACGGTGTTCATTTTGACGTAAGCAAACCTACAAACTAGACCATTTTAAGAATTGAGGTTAAAAACCAGTGTCCAAAGGCCTCTAAAGGTCGTTTGACAATGAGGCCTTCGGACACTGGTTTTTTAATCAAAATTCAGGATTGTATTATTTATTCCAAACATTTACTCACTCAAGGGTTTTTACTAATTTTAGGCCCCTTGGAAGTCACCATTTCAACCAACTTATAGAAATATTCCCTTCACTTATTCAGATGGAACTGTCCAGGATATTCCGATGATGTATCAGAAAAACAGCAATTACATAGCAAGAGTCAAGGATTTAGATGCAACAATCCTTGAATTACCGTATAAAGTAAGCAAAATCCAGTCAATTAATCCTATTCAGCTCAAATAATTAATAAAAATATTTACTTATTTTTTAGTCATTGACAAAAGTATTTCGAATATATTTACCATCCAAACATGACGGATTGACAGGACTTCTTAAAAAACTTCAATCTTTCAATACTTCCAAGATTGCTTTTAAACTTTCAGAAATTGAAGTGACAATACCAAGATTTAGAATTGAGACTGAAATCAAAGTTACAAAAGGACTTGATAAGGTATGTTCCAACTTCCAAGACAAGAAGACACATAAAATGTTAAAATCTAAATTGAATTTTTACTTTTGCATTTAGCTCGGATTAAAATCTCTAACACAGCCCAATGCAAATCTAAGTCGAATTGCTCAGAAACCCCTACGTGTGGACGAAATTATATCAAAGAGTGTCATAGACGTGAGCGAAGATGGTACAAAAGCAGGAAGTGCTACTGGAATATTCGTCGTACCATTAAGTGGTTTCATTGCCGATGAATTTGTGGCCAATAGACCCTTCTACTTCGAAATCCGAGATACGAACAGTAACAGTTCAAGCGTATATTTCTCAGGTGTATTTACAACACCTGACGCTCCAGCTCCAACAAGCTCTGATTTTCCAAATTTTGCATCTCGGTTAAATCCACCAGCACAAAAAACTGATAGTCCTCCTTTGAAATCTGAGTCACCACCGCCAGTAGTGCAAGGAGAAGACCCTTGGTGGTTCCATACTGGAAAACCCGAATATCTAAATTTACCTACTGAAATAGTTAACTCTACCCCTCGTTTTCAACAACCAGAGCCAATATACCCATCAGGCATACGATTTCCATATCCACTTAAAGATCCAAATACACAGCTAGTTATTGACACACATTTAAGAAATGCCTCACTCAATGCTGTAATTTAAATCAGTAAAATTTACTTTTAATAAAGTTACTTTGGTTTTTTACTCCTGTCATTCATTATAAGTTTCAACAGTAAAAAAAAATCTTACAAAATATAAAAGTTAGTATGGAATTATATTAATATTTCTTTCTCTAAAATAAGGGTATGTAAAACGTTAAATTAACAACGAGATAAAATGGTCATTTTGGCCTCATTTTGCAATCTTGGTTTACACGGTTAGTTAATGAACACTTAACAGACCAACAGACGCTGCAATCATACCTGCTAGCTAGCTGCTGCTTCCTCCTCTTTCAGAGTAAGAAAAGAAAGATTAATTCTCGAGGCTGATGAATCGGTTTTGACGAAAGTAGCGGGCAATAGTAGGTGGCTTTTCCCTTCCTCTGAAAAGGAAGACACACTCAATTCTGCTTCATTGCTTCATTCCATTGTACAGAGTTTCAAGTTTAAGTAGTAGGTTAGCGCTGCCGAGCTTCACAGTTCACAAAAGAGTGAAGAAATGACATCAAGTCGGATTAAATGAAGATTGATTGATTATTAAATCACTTCACAGATACTATAAAATATCAGAAGGTGGATGGATAGGCTTCAGAGTAACGCAGACATAATTTTGAAATAGTGGCATAAGCTAAAATATAACAAAAAATCACATTGATTAGACATTGTCGTGTCATTTCACATCATTGTCGTGTGAAGATGAATTACTTACATCTTCGTCTCGTTTCAGTTCATAATTAATAAATTTGTCCTTATCATCAGCATCATTAATTCTAAAAAGGTACTTCCATATTCCTTTCTTCATACTCATTTTGGATTTTAGTACTCCCAGTGTTAGCTTACTTTTTGGAATTTTTATCAGATATGGTTCACCGCCTGACTCGTAGTTTACATAAACGTTTACAGTTTCCTCCGTAGGTGGAGAATGGCGACGATGTTGAACTGGTTGTTGAAGTTGAGAAGGTGGTGGTTGCATGCGACGAGATGGACCTGATTCTGAAGGTCTTGGTCTAAATGTAAGAAAAGGAAGTAACATCTCATATGTAACAACATTTATCACAATTACCGTTCAAGGACAGTCCTTCCAGAATAATCAGAGGAATCCCAAACTGAGCTTTTTTCTGCATCACTTAAACCAGAATCAATGAAATGCTCCTGTGTCCAACGAGGAATCGGAGGAGGTGGACGGATTTTATGCGATCGAAGATCCTTATCACCACCAATACCTGAATCCAAAGTTTGCATCGACTTCCCCTGCAGCAAAGTAAGTAATTACAATTGAAACTGAGCACAACCATAAAAAAGTTGCTTTTATACTTACCTTGGTAAGAACCGTTACGGAATGAGAAACTGCTGCGGCTACAGGTTGACTACGTCGTTGTTTCCTGGAATCTGAAAATTCATTTCGTGGAGATCGACTTAATTCAGGAGTAGTTGAGTCTTTCCAAACTCTTCGTACATGTTGATCTAAAAAGAATATTTAAATTAAATTCAACTGAAATAATCTTTGAATGCCGACTCATACCTAAAATTGCTTGTCCTTCTAACTCAGGTTCTTCAACATGATTAATATTTTCCCCATGGCTCGCTTCCTCCAATTTTCTTAACTGCGTTTGCAAAGTTCTTGAATCTATTGCTGGCCCATATCCCTGCTTTACTCCAAATTGATTTTGTGGACGAATAGAAGCAGTAATATTGGATGATTCAGGTATATTGTGCTTCCGTTTGTGTTCGGAACGGTTGAGGCGGTCTTCCATAACCATAGCTTTCAATGCTTCAGTTAGCAATTCAGCAAATGCTTTTGGATCCTTTTCAGCCATCCTATAATTAATGTATTCTTCTCGTTTAGGAAGTGGTATGTGTGTTATCAAAGGCGGAAGTGTGTCTGCTGGCAAAATATTTTTTGGAATTCTGTCTGATCTTGTCTTCTCTTGGAAATTTTTCTTGCTTTTGTCAATTCGAATACGTCGCCGGTCACCACTAAAACAGATCAAAACAAAAAAAATTATATAAATTACATAATTGCTACCGCTCAAAATGACAAGCTTTGTCAAACTTACATTGAATCATCCGTACAACCAGAACTAACACTTTGAGTTTCAGAATCTTGTCTAGAAACAGGAGTATAGCCGGAGTATTGAGCGTGGTAAGGACTTGAATTTGAAGGCCCTGTCCCAATCCCTGACACTTTCTTTGCGGATTGTGCACGAAGAATTTCGTGTGCAAGCTGAAAAGGCTTCGGTCGTTTAAGTGAAAGTACTTCTTCTTCATGGACGGTTTGAAGCGATTGATATGAACAAGAAACTGCTTGACTGTCTTCTTTATGGTCTTCGACAACTTCACTAGCGGTTTCTTTCTCGTCGAAAACTTGGCTCGATGAAGTGTGATGTGGATTTCCATAATCATGATTGAAAGCAGCAAGGTAAAACTCAGACTTTAAAAAATTAGGATAGAGGTTCTGGCTCAAATAATCTCTGACTTCTTCAACAGCTTCATCGTAAACGCTTACAGAGTAGGATGATATATTTCGGCGAATATTTCCTTTAATCTCTTCAGAAATGCAAGACACAGAAGGTAATAGCTTCTCGAAAATGAGATTGATTGAATTCATTGTTTCTTGATCTCCAGAGCTTTCTTCTGCAACTTAAAACACAAACAAGATAAACTTAACTTAAGCTCATTATTGTTCAAAAACTAAACTAAATTTTAATATAAATGTAACTAACCTCCATGTAGTCCATCCACAGCTAAGAGAAATAATAATGGGAAACTAAGGCCTTCATCCTCATTTCGCAAATACTCCAAGAAGAGATTTTTCCCAGTAGACGAGTTAAGAAGATGACCCAACGAAAGTGGCCAGTGGGACGGTGGAGGACTGTCAGGGGATGAACTTGGATCCGACGACATTTCTCCTCATCAAATTTTCTTGCCCTTCCTCCTGCCTAAACTCAGCCTGTCATATCTAACCCCTAACCTGAACTTAACCCTAATAATGGTTTGACCTAAACTGTCGTCACAAGAAAGCCGCTGCCCAAACTGTTACGTAATTCATATTAAGAATAATTAAAAATAACACTGCCCTGACGTTATATGAAAATATGAAAAACCACTACACTACTGAATACTGACCTCGATCCGATCCGGTCTCTGACCGAAGAACTTTAATAAAAAATTGAAGCCTTTTTAATTTAATTTTTGTTTGTGTGAATAGAATAAAATGTGAGCGAGTGAAGTGAAGTGATTTGATTATTGGTGTGTGTGATGTGGTGGTGATGATGATGATTATTATTGGACTTGGATGGATAAAGTAAAAATGTAGTCAAACTAAAAACAAAAACTCTCTCCCTATTGATTGAACTGAATTGAAAGAACCTAGTAAAATCCACCCCACTTTAAAATTAGAAGTAGAGTTTATGATTAGTAGTGTGTGGGGTGGAGGTGAAACTTTGGTGTATTTTACCCATTCCTAAAATTACCGCGAATGAATTTTTTTTTTGAATTTATAAAAAATAACAGTAGGTGGGACACGAATGGGCATAATTTTAGTAAAAATTAATTCTAAAAATTAAATAATCGTTAATTGTTAATAATAAAAATTAAATAAAAATGGATAAACTAACTCAATATTATTTTAAGTTGAAAATTGTGTTTGATTACTGAAATTATTTTTGTTAAAATGAAATCAAAGTTACGTGGTGATTGTGAAAATAAATTATGCCCAAATTCGTGGATTTGTCTGGGGTTAGAGTCCTAACCCTTACTATTTCTGTAAATTTAAAGTTTAAAAAGTTTGTTTGATTGTTCTTGTTGTTAATTTAATTAATAAGTTTTTAAACGTTAATTTGAAGAAATTGATTTGGAACAACGCAGTTTAATTTTACGTTAACCTCGATTATTCGATTACAAACAAAACAAGGATAAGTGAGTGACAAAAATATTAATTCTATTTTTATACTTTATTAAATTATATTAACATACCACTCAGGAAGGAAGGGAATTCAGGCCATCAGGGATGCATTTCAATCAGCAAGAGCAATCAATGGACAAGCTAGAAAAAATTCATGGTTTAATTAAACTCAGGTAAGAAATTATATAATTCATGCATCATGCAAATCAAATGATCATTCTCACCTATTATTTTTTACCGAGTTCCTTGTAAAATTCTTTAAGCGCTTCATGTTCAAATTTCAATTGAATGGCTTCAAGTTTCTTGAGATACTTGGATTCAGCAGCTTCCATTTCCTTTCGCTTGACATCCAAGGCGTCTTTGATTTCTTCTTTCATCCGTCCATCCAAAAGAACTTTCTGAACATTATACTTGCCTTTAAATACTTCAAACGCACCGAATTCCTGGAAAACAATTAACTTTTAGGGCTTTGCATATAAAACTACAATAGTTAAGGTTTTCTAACTTACGGTCCCCATTGCGTTAGCTACGGTACTTAAAATCGGCTTTGGTAGAGTTGTATCTTCATCTGCTGGTTGTTGGTTCATTTTCAAGTCGGAAATTAGAATTTGAATGTAAAGTAAGCCTACTACTCAAAGATATCCAATTCACAGGTAGACTACTACTGAAACTGAATTAACCAGTGCAATGTTTGTCTTTTTATAAGCCTGGCTTTATCATTTCGTTTCAATGACTGCCCAATTTCCTAATCTAACTAATGGATTGTGTCTTTTATAACCAACGTGATTTATTTTTATCTTAATTTGTCTTTTCTTCCTTACAGATATTCTTATTTCCATGTTCATGAGTTGGATCATCTGGGAAACATGGTCACTTTGTCCTCATTTGAACTACCGAATAATAAACTGCATGAATCAATGAGAATGAGTGCCGACCTTGAAGTGGAGGAAATGTTAAGCCCTTTAATTATTAACCAAATAAAAGAGCTTCAAAACTCGGATGAATGCCTTTCAAATCCTAGTGTAGAAATCAAGGTGAATAACACTTTTATGAAATTAACAACTCATTAGAAAACCGTAATTCTATTTCGTAGGTTGGTTCAGCTGACAAGACGTCTAGAGCAAGAATACATCACTTTTTATCACAATTTGATCGCTTGTGTTCGGAAACAATTGAAAGAGATGGTGAAAAGTTCATTCGAGTATTTATGCCTTCGGATTCTAAGGGTATAAAATGAATCTACGTTTTATCAATTAATTACAGTGATTTTTGTTTATTAGAAAGGAAGATGCTAAGAAGGCGTCCATTTGATCGTGCAAAGTTTACTCATTGTGTTCTGTACAAGGAAGGGCTTGATACATCAGAGGCTATTAACTTTCTTTCCAGAAAGCTGAAGTAAAAATATGAACATGATTGAAGTTGAAGTTTCAATATTTTTAAATTATATTATTTTAGGCTAAATCCGAAACATATTACTTTTGCCGGGACAAAGGATAAGCAAGCGAAAACTGTTCAACGAATTTGCTTTTCAAATATTGAAGCTCAGCGTCTCCTGTCACTCAATGCATGTTCTCCTCATTCTAAGCTTGGTAATTTTTCTTATCATAGCACTTCACTGCATTTGGGTGACCTTTCAGGGAATCACTTCAAAATCCTTGTTCAAGATATTAAGTTTTACTCGATGGATCAAATCTCAAGACTCGTGGATGGTTTTTCTCTTCATGGATTTATTAATTTCTATGGTCCTCAGCGATTCGGAACATTCAAGGTCCCGACTTATGTAATCGGAAAATATCTTTTACAAATGGACTGGTTGAAGGTTAAACCATTTATTGAAGGTTAATGGAAGTAATATCTTGAAATTCCTTTCATTGATTTAGGTATTTGATCTTATCCTGGAACCAAACGACGACAATGACCCTGTTTTTATGAAGGAGGTTAAGAAAATTTGGCTAGAAAAGCGTGATGCTGCAGAAGCTTGGAAAAAAATCCCACACTATCATAAGTCCATTGAATCTTCTCTTATTCATGGTTTGTCCAAATTTTATCAATCTGGTGATCATTGGGCATCGTTTAAATCTATTCCAAGAAATATGAGGACTCTTTACATGCACTCCTACCAAAGCTTCCTGTGGAATTATCTTGCATCTTATCGCTTTAAGCAGTTTGGTCTTAAGTCCGTTGTTGGAGATATGGTTATTCTTAATCCGGAAGAAGACAGATCCTTGGAGCCTGATTTGAAACCAGAGGACGAAGAGATAACACACAAATCGAATCCTAGGAGCATACCCAAGGTGAAACTATTAACTGAAACGGATGTATCCAATTACACAATTTTTGACATTGTCATACCATTGGAGGGGTCATACGTGACGATTCCAGACGACAGTAATCTCAAAGAATATTCTATTGAGTTACTCAAAGAACATGGAGTAAAGGATGGACTTAAAGATTTTTGTCCTCAGTAAGTCGATTTCATTCTCTTAAACATGTAATTAAGAACAATGAACAATTGAACGAAGCTGATATTGTTTCTCTTAATTAGAAGCGAACTGCCAATAGGAGCATATCGAAAGATGATGGTACTTCCAAAGAATGTGAAACATGAAGTAATACCTTATGGGGATGAAGATAATTTAGATACATTTATCCCTTCCGACTATGATCTAATGCTCGCAAAACAAAAAGAACAAGAATCCACAATCGCTGAGAATCAAGTTAAAGACAACAGCAACCCCGAACCAAGCGTAGCTTCAAAAGAGAAAGATAAGACTTGTCTTATTATCGAATTTTCTCTGCCACCTTCATCTTATGCCACAGTAGCTCTCAGAGAAATATTAGAAGATCCAGATGAAGGATTAGAGACCAGGAAACGGAATTCAAAACGTGGCACAGAAAGTACATCAGCTTCCGCTGAAGACGATCATAAAAAGTTCAGATTGGACGAAACTCTTCCATAGTTTTTAGCTTTGCGACCACTGGGTGAGATACAGGGTTTGTTTCCGATACTTGAACCCTTAGAATAAAGAACCATGGTGCCAGATATGCGGCTCTTTTTTATTCTAAGCTTGAACCATAGCATTATACACAACCACATAGTGCTGGTGCTAATAATTTCATACTTGAATTTTCAATTCATGCAGCCTAATCTTTTCTTTTCTCAATAAAGAATTGACAAATGTCGGAAAGTTGCATACTGGTTTTAATTTTGATGAGTTCATCTTCTTAATATTAAACGCTTAAAACAATGCGGTAAATAATGGGTCAATGGGTGGGCTCTACTCCAAAATAACTACTTAAATATTTTCAATTTGAATTTTGAAGGATCTTTTCCTATGAGCCTTTTCTGATTCTGAGAAACCCTTAAGGGCAATTTTCCAAAATTACTTTACTTTAATATGTCAAAAATAGATTCATGTAAAAGAGAATGCCACATAATTTGGATATTTCTTAGTACTTAAGCGTCCTTTCTTTCTTACTCTAAAAAGTAAAAATTAGAATTAGCTTAACTTATTTTGGGTTAAAAAATTTTTCCAGTTAAATTACAAACAATCTAAATCTTTTTTGCCTTCAAATTTTAGTGAATTAATTGAAGAATAAATTGAAAAAATGGGAATTTTTTTGCCAAATGAGGTAAGATTGTTTATTAGTAAATAAATATAAACTAATAATTCACATAATATTTTTAGGCATGGGGTATAATTTTGGGAAATTTGTTTGCAAAGGATTTACTTACAACTCGATTGATTTCAGTTCAGTTAAACCAAGAATCACTTTATTGTCTTAAAAGACGGGAAACCCAAATAACAATTAGAAGCGATATTGAGCTAGTAAAGTATTGCAAGTTTTTGTCAAATTGCAGCAGTATATTCCATGATTATGTTAATATTAATTTTGTGTTACATCCAATTTCTAGCCTTGTTTTGAATGATATGATTAGGAAGCTATCTAGGAAAATTGTTCGATGTACTTTAAATGTACAAATTCAACAACCAGAAAATTCCGATCTTGTTCTAATGGAGGAAAAGTTAACCACGATTTTAAAACATTTGAATAATTTAAGATGCCTGGAAATAATTGCTGATTGGAATACTATCATGTGCAAAGTAGATATTCCTCAAGTGCTACAAATCGAAAAACTGTGCTTAAATATAAACGAAGGATATTCTATTATTGAACAATATTTTCTTTTCAATTCCATTCTCGAAGCATCACCTAACATAATAATATTAATATTGAAAGGTCCCTTTACATCGATACGGATTCTGCCTCCTCCTTTACGCAAGTTAAAACAACTCTCCGTTCAAATATCAGGGAATGGACTTAACTGGGATATATTGAAATATGACTCTGAAATCCTAAACAACTTGCTGCACAATAAACCTGTACTTCAAGTTTCAGACAATAACTTCAATTTTTTGATGAAACAAAACAGGTTTCTTCATTCATTCAATAGCACATTGTGTAACGGGGGAGTTTGCTATTTTGGACGTTATGCAGGATGGCTTGTTGAATTTGAAATCAAAATGATGGTAATATTTGATTTTCGGAAATATGGAAATTTGATAAAATATTTATCTGAAGTAGATGAAACTTTGGAAGTGTTAAAAATTTTCAACGGAATACGAATATTCATACCAATAGAAAAAAAACCAATAGAAATTCCTCCACTAAAAAAATTGCACACATTTGTGTACTGCGGAGATGAGGAATCTAGAGCAGTAATTATACGACTGAAGGCTGAAAATTTTCCAAAATTAAAACGTGTTACTTTAAATATCGGAAATAATGATGCCAATCCATTTACTGAGGTGTACCCTACGGTAAAAGCTGTAAAATTTAATTATTCATTGGAATATCAGAATTGGCAAACGACATTTCCAAATCTTACATCAATCAAGGTAAACTGGTGTTATGGCAGTTGTGAGAAAATCTTAGATTGGTCTTCAAAAGTACAATACCTAGAACTCTGCGTAGGATCTAATTCTTTAAGTTTAAGCAGGTAAGAATCGTTTATTTTAAATCCACATTAATTGTATTTTTAGGTCGCTAATTTTATGGTAAAAAATACATAATGACATCTTATTTTTTAAACAGTGACAAAGATATTTGGAATGAGCTAACTGGAAATTCGGAAATTCTGCCTGGAACTCTGTTCTACATTCAAAAGGTTCATGATGATAAAAATGAAACGTTGTTAAGTTATCCTATATTGCCGAGTAAGAAATAATTCCCATACTGCAAAAAATTTTAGAGGAATATCTCAGAATTTAATGATTTTCTTTAAATGTTTTTTAAAATTGTTTTCCAGATGTAGCAGTTTTAAAGGTTAAAAACGCACGTTTGGTACATGTTGCAGCAATATCCTTTATATCTCATTATCACAACTTTAAAACATTAAAAAAATTGAAATTTTACATCCCTGAAAATATTTTTCAAACTGTAAGTGTCTTATGCTTGAATAATTTTTTGCAGCTTAATAATAATTTATTTTTACAGATTCCAAAAGATCTTATTCAAATTCTAAAACAACACCACAATGTAATATTCTTCTCAGTCGATAAGGATTATTAATTTCAATTTATTTGACGAAAGGTAAAGCCCTGTCAATACATTTCTGGATTACTTAGTGAAAATAGAAATAGATGTTATTATAAGTCAAAGAATTCTGTTTTGCCTTAAAAGTTCTCTTAATGGATTAGAAATATTTACTAAACCTAGTGAAACATTTATTTATTTCTATATTAATTATTTAACATTATTCATTTGATTATTTTTTTATTATTATTTATTAGTTGGTAGAATAAAAATTAATATAAATTCAATTTAAAAAATCTTCATTATTTTACAATGCAGGATAGATTAGTTGTAAAGTCGTTATTTTTTAAATATTTAATTTTAGATGGTGCTTGGAGGACAGTATAGTTTATAACGATAAGACTTGTCTTAATCGAATTTTCTCTGCCACCTTCATCTTATGCTAATTAGTAGCCCTCAGAAATACTGGAAGATCCAGACGAAGGATTAGAGACAATAAACGGAATTCGAAAAGTGGCCGAGAAAGTAACATCCGACCATCCGACGATCATAAAAATTTTAGACTGGACGAAACTCCTCCATAGTTTCCTCCACCGGGTGAGAATGGTTTGTTTCCGTGACTTGAACCATAACATTTTCTCACTAATAATTTCATATGAGCTTGAATTTTCAATTTATGCACCCTCATCGTTTTCTCAATAAAGAAATGACGAATGTCGGAATTATTGCATGAAATGAATATTCCAGTTTCCAGTTGGTTTAAATTTTGATGAGTTCATCTTCTTTAACGCTTAAAACAACGGTGGAAATTATGGGTGGGCTCAGCAGGCTCTGCTTGAAAATAACTTTACTTCTAACTTCCATTTTCAGGATAAATAATTATTTTTTGGTTATTCAACCCATACCCAGGGTATAAAGTGTATTAGGTATGAGTATGAATGATGAGGATGCTGGAGAAATAAGAGTAGACGGAACACAGAATAATTGTTGAATTTTTAGAGT
>JAQGCN010000898.1:0-13590 GCA_034699725.1 Friesea truncata | reverse complement strand
TATGCTTTGTTCTTAACATTAGTTAAATTAATTAATTAGGTAAGAATAAATAATTATGCCCAAGCCTGTAAAGTATTACGTATAACGTGTGGAATATTCACACGTGCACTAGTATTTACACTCAATTGACTGATAAATTTACATTCAATATCTGCTAAGTTCACTACAAGTATAAACAGGAAATATTTACTGGCTGCCAAATACCATGTCTCTGCCGAATTTTTGGAATAACTTCTTTATTTCAAACCGTGGAGAAAAATGAAAGAAGAAAATGTTGTTTGGAATTTCATTTTGAATTAACTTTTATAAAGGTCATTTTGTTGTTTATTAGGAAAAGTTGATCTGCTAAAAAAAATTTAAAGTTCATTTGGGTGCAAACTTCTATCTGTGAAAGATTTTGGCTGCTTGGGTGCTAACTTCAACCACCTGAAATTTAATGCGGGAAGGGTTTTAAACGCAATACTGAAAAGTTAAAAAGTGCAATTTAGTTTATTCTTTTGAAAACAAGTTTTTTTTTCAGGGTATTTGTTTTGCAAGAATCCTTTGTTCTTTTCTTGATCATTTAAATTAATCAAGATTAACGTAAAAATGGAAGGTGATAGGGAGAAGGGTCGTTTACCAACTTTTAAGGTAATGTCATACTTATATTCAAGAAAGACAGGCACAGGATGACAGGCAGATGAAGGGTTCATCTCTTACTTGGAATAAGTGTTAAAGTTAATGAAATGATTTTATTTCAGATTCCTCGTGACTTGACTTTAAGTGCTATCAAATCCTCATCTCTACAACAAAATCGTCCTAGAAAGAATTTTGTTCCTAATATTCCTCCAAAAAGAGATAATAATACCCCGGCTTCGTCTACTACTACTACTATATCAATTGTTCCTAAAGAAAAAGAAACCAAACAACCACTGCCTACTCCTCCAACTTCAGCATCTACTTCTAATACACCTTCATCTTCTACCAAGAATCGAAAACGAGACAAGAAGAAACCAGAACTTGTTCAAGCTAGTTCAATTTTCTCAGAAGGTGTTGGAAATACTGGTAAATCGAAAAAAGGAGATGAAGTAAAAGGCTCGAGAGGTATAGGTCGTGGTCGACCTCAAGATGCTTCATCAGAAAGAACTCAATCCGGGAGAGCAAGGCTAGAGAAATATTCCAAAGAAAAAGGAGATAAAGATTCTATGCCTAAGAATAAATCATTCCAGGCAGCACATTTAAAAGTTCACGAAACAATTGGTGATGGGTCATTTGTTGACTATTCAGAAGATGAAGATGAAACTGACGTCTCGGTTCATCTTGATCCTGTTATCCTACCTTTGTCTAAATGTAAGTTGACCAATTCATGAATTTAAAGTTCAAAATTACCTTAATTTTTTTTTGTAGATAGGGAAGCAGCATTGGTTGAAAATCCGGTATTACCTGTATCAATCCCTTTAAAAGTTCAATCTGACCAAGATGTTCCAATACAAAATCTATCTCTGGAAACAGGACATCTTACTTTCGAACCATTTACATTTGCACATGCTATAAATACTGCACCACCTGAAGGAACTTTGGTGTTTTTTCAAATGCCTGAATTTATCCCTTTCCTGGATCCAACCAGTAGTAAAACGAGTGTTGATGAATCATCGTCTCCAGATAAAAAAGAAAAGAATCCTGAAGATGTGATTGATGCTATACCCGAAGGTTGTGTTGGAAAAATTCAAATTCTAGCATCTGGTGCTTCTCGACTAGTATTTGGAGACAATATCCTTGACATAGAAACGGGTAAACCAGTTGCATTTCGTCAGGTAATTCTTGTTAATTTTTTGAGTATTGACCAAATAATTTATTAAGTGGTAAAAATAATAATTTCTTTGCTTTCCTTTCAGGAATTATCTGCTATTGATCTCGAGAATAAGACAATGACAAATCTTGGCCTTATACAACAAAAGTTTGTTTGTACAGTAAATTTAGATAATTTCTTCCAACAACAAGAAGCATCGCATAGCACCTAAGCAGGTAATGGTATAGTCATACAATTGAAAAGTCCTTAAACAAACGACTTCCTTGGAAAAAATTGTTTTATAATTTTTAATAGTGTGTCAGTAAGTTTATATAATAATTTTAAGTACATCATTTTATTTGTCATCGAAAGTTTCTTGGTGAGATTTATAATTAGGGCAAAACACGAATAAATAGTACGTGTGGGAATTTCCTGGAGAATATAACTGAGTACTTTCGCACTTAATCCTTGCATTGTATATCCAAGAAAGAACGTGTTTGACATTAATTGTGTAAATTCATATTCAATTAATTGAAAATGTTACCTTCAAATTACAAACTTTCGTTATTAATTTTAACGATATTTTTAGTTGATTTAGTTCATAGTAGCACAACTGTTCCATCAAAATGCATTGAGAAATATACAAAAGTTGAAAAAGTTGCTTTAGAAAAGGTATAATAAATCATTTAATTTTAAGAATTACTTTAAAGAAACTTTTGAATTTTTAGTTTCGTAAAGCTGTTACACCGTTTATTTATCTTGATTATCAGAAAGAAGATGCTTATTTAATAAATTGGTTACGCCGTAAGCTATATTCAATTTAATGTTTATACTAAAAATCGAGAATTTATTTTTATTTTTTCCAGATAAAGAATTGAATATTGGCACTGCAGTTGAAGCTTTTGAAAATGTAAGAAATTAAAATTTTATTTTTGAAATAATTAAAGTTAATGAATTAATCTTAATCTTAGAGTATGCGATGGAGGAAGGAGAACAATGTTGATAACATTCTGAAAGATAAAGATGCAATTAAATTTCAGAAGAAATATCCTACAACATTTGGTAAAGCTTTTGACAAAGAAGGACATCCAGGTATAATTTTTAATTGGAAAATTTTATATAATCAATTTGTAATAATTTTCTAGTATGTGAGATGACGTTTGCCAAATGGGATATAAGAAGAGGATTACTTGCAGGATTTCGAGATTCAATATGGAAATCATTTGTATATTCTTTTGAATTTGTTGCATCTTTAGCAAGAAAAGCAGGAAAGCATAAATTTGTAGTGTTAATTAACATGCAGGGTTACAATTTGAGGCAACACGCCTGCTTTGCATGTGAGACATATAATTTATTTCTCAAATTATAAATTACATAATGTATTTTCATATTATTAAATTTAATTTGTTTGTTTCTTCTTTTTTTCAGGTTTTCCACTTTACTTAGATGTTGCAATGACCTTTGAGAATAATTATCCAGATAGTGTACATCGTGTTGTAATGATTAATAGTAAGACATGACTTTTTGAATTGTGAAACTTTAATTTCTAATAAATTATTTTTTGTTTTATAGCTCCAATATTGTTTGATTGTAAGTCACATTTTCAAATCTAATCATTCGAGTATAATGTGTTATTATTTTATTTTTCAGCGCTTTCTCAGTTAATTCGTCCTTTGCTTAGCCAGACTACAAGGAATGCTAGTTATGTAAGCACATGTAACGGAAGAACTACTTTGAATATGTATTTGAAATGTTACTTTTTTATTGTTAGATATTTGGAACAAATAAGAATGATTGGCAGCCATTTTTGCTCGATATGATTGAAAAGGATCAATTACCACCACAATTTGGTGGAACCCGTCCCAATTAAGTTTAAAATATGATGACAAAAACCAGGTAAATTAAAGTGTTTAGTGAATCAAAATTAATAAAATATGAAAAGCTACACTGCAAAAGGTGTAGCTTTTGAAAGAATTTTTAAAATTGCAAAGTAATTATTCATTAAAGACTTTTAAGAAAGTAAAGTTTTTTATGATGATTAGTGAAATTATGAAGCGTTTATTTCTTTGCCAAATATTTTTGTAAATTGGCAACCTTAAGTATGACTGTAGAGAATTCTAACCTCATACACATGGTTTTAATGGATGTATTCTAAAAATAGAATAAAAGATGCTCTTGTTTTTGGTTTGGATTTTTACAAAATCAAACTTCGTCATCAGTTAGATTTTGAATAAGATTCTGAGTTGAAGTAAAAATGAAAAATAGAATAAAAATATTCAAACAATATGAGCCATAGAAAACTCCAATTGTACAATCGAAGTCATTTTAATAGATTAGGATTATTACAAGAGAGAAAAGGATCTGCAGATTCTACTTTCTCTCGTCAATCTGAAAGTGATTTATCATTGGATGAAGAACGTGAAGTTCTTCGTCGTGAAACAGAAAGACAGGCATTAAATCAATTGGAAAAAGCAAAATTTAAACCAGTTGCTTTTGCTATCCGTACAAACGTCGCTTACGATGGAACCATCGATGACGATTCACCAGTTCACGGATCCGCCATCTCTTTTGATGTCAAAGATTTTCTTCATATTAAAGAAAAATACGATAATAATTGGTGGATTGGAAGATTAGTAAAAGAAGATGCAGAAGTTGGATTTATACCATCACCAATTAAATTAGAAAACCTAAGACTGCTTCAAAATACTTCAATCAGTGTGAGTCCAAGCGGGAGCAAAGGAAATCCTGACATTGATCCATACAATGAAGCTGGAACTCCTTCCGACGATGCCGACTCACTTGTCAATCTCAAACTGGGAGCACCAAAAGGGACACCTAAAGAGAAACGGAAGTCGCCATTTTTTGTTAAAAAGACAGAAAGTACTCCACCCTACGACGTGGTTCCACCAATGCGTCCCGTAATTCTCGTCGGTCCTTCACTTAAGGGGTATGAAGTGACGGATATGATGCAAAAAGCAATCTTTGATTATTTAAAACATAAATTTGAGGGTAGAATAATAATTACACGTGTATCAACGGATATTTCTTTAGTAAAACGTTCACTTCTTAATAATCCAACTAAAAAAAGCGCAGTTGGACTTATTGATCGGAGTAACAATGCTCGATCGTCAAATCTGGCTGAAGTACAAGCAGAGATCGAAAGGATTTTTGAATTATCTCGAACTTTGCAATTAGTTGTCCTGGACTGTGACACAATTAATCACCCTTCTCAACTTGCTAAGACTTCCCTAGCACCTATAATTGTCTATTTGAAAATTTCATCACCAAAAGTACTCCAACGACTTATCAAATCCAGGGGAAAATCACAATCTCGTAATTTAAATGTTCAAATGGTAGCTGCTGAGAAATTGGCCCAGTGTGCTCCAGAATTATTTGATGTGATCCTTGAAGAAAATCAATTAGAAGAAGCTTCTGAGCATTTGGCCGAGTATTTGGAATCTTATTGGAGGGCAACTCATGGTGGAATCCCTGTCAATGCTCCTCCTCCTTTATTAACACCAATCACATATACTGTTACAGCAACACAATTTGGGAATCATTTATCAAATTCATCAAATCATGGTGGAAGTAAGATCAAGTATTATATGACATATTTCATTATGTTTTAACACTCGTTTTTTAAAATTTAGGACTCTACTATCACCATCCCCAACCACAAGGTTCTTTCAATATTGCTCCACAAGTTCAAGGAAATACAAATAATCATCTTGCAAATTTTCAATCACAACAAAGAGAAATTCTATCATTGAATAATAATGGTGGTGGTCGCCGTCCAAATAATCAAGATTTTGATGAACTTGATTATGAAGACGATTGAAAATATTACAAAATTTAAGAAATTTAGTGATAAGAATTTTGTTAATTTTAGCTCGATTTCTTGTATATGAATTCCATATAATGGAAATATTAAATAAAAATACGCATCGCAATTCAATTAATTTTTATTAATTTGCTTCATTTGGAGGAGTGGAAAGTCGAAAGCGACGCTGCGCTGCGCTGGAATTTGGATGTTAGCCAACTTTAGACAATCTTTGGGCCGGGGCCGCCACATCTTTAAAAACCTTCGTCAATTTGTCCTCTCTTTTAGTCATCATCTGACATTGATTGTTTTTTTATAACTTCCCGTGAGTCAAAATTACTAATTTATTTAACCAGAAAAAAGTAGTAGGTTGAACCACTTGCATCACATCAGCTGAGTAAGTTTAATTTCATTCATTCACATTCAAATAATTGAAAATCTCAAATTACAATTTTAGAATTCCAGTGGCCTCACAAGCTCACATCACTGTCTGTCACTTAAGGAAGGGAGAAGCTCTTAGTTAAATTCTATCATTTAATTTGGAAGGTGAATCTTCATAAGTTGTAAATAATCATGGAGTGGCTTTTCGGACGTCGAATTACCCCTGAAGAAATGCTAAGGAAGAATAAGAGAGCCCTTGAGAAAGCAATTCGTAATTTAGATAGGGAAAGGATGCATATGGAACAACAAGAGAAACGTACCATTGCAGATATCAAGAAAATGGCCAAGGAAGGACAAATGGTAAATCACTTTGTTATTACATTCACTTAGTTAAAGTTTAATTTTTGAAATTGTTTCTGAAAAGGAATCTGTAAGAATAATGGCAAAAGATTTAGTCCGAACTAGACGTTATATCAAAAAGTTTATGCTAATGAAAGCTAATATCCAAGCAGTATCTATGAAAGTTCAGACGTTGCGAAGTCAGAATGCAATGGCAGAAGCAATGAAAGGTGTTACGAAAGTTATGCAGAATATGAATAGGTAATTTTTAAAATAAAGAATCTCAATAATTATTACAAAATTGTTTCTTTTTAGACAAATGAATTTACCACAAATCCAAAAGATACTCCAAGAATTTGAGAAGCAATCAGAGATTATGGATATGAAGGATGATATGATGGGTGAAGCAATGGACGATGCACTAGGTGATGAAGGAGACGAAGAAGAGAGGTTAGCAGTTTTTTAATAATGTGAACTGGTTAACTAATTTGAATTATTAATTTAAGTGATGCAATTGTTAACCAAGTATTGGATGAATTGGGTCTTCAACTCAATGACAAACTGTCAGAACTCCCTCAAACAAGTGGTGGACTTAAAGCTGGGACCAAACAACCGGCAGCTGCTACAGCAGTAAGTGATCTTGATGCAGACCTTGAAGCTCGTCTTAACAATCTTAGACGAGAATAATAATAAGTTTTATATCAAATTTTCATTAACGTCCTTCTTCATGCGCCTTTCAACAAATAAAATTAATTTTGTTAAAAATAAACTTAAGAATCGCTAGGAGCAAGGTTAAGGTTGAGAAATTATATCCAAGTATCTTAGATTTTACTTACTACTACTAATGTAAAGCAATGTTAATTTCACAATTAATGTAAAGTAATGCTCTGTCCAAGCGTTCTGATCATTTCCAAACATTCGTTAATTTTCTTCTTCTCTCCAATTCTTTCCAAAGCCTTTAAAGCCTCTTTTAACATTCCAGCCTTTAACAAAATAATAATTTCAAGAATTGATTTGAGCATTATTATTTATTATCTTACCTTCTCCCCTGGACACGTTATAACTTGATTTGGCAAATATTTGCACTTTAGATAAAGTGCAAAAGCTTTACGCTTCTCCCGCACTAAATTCACACCAGCGTTTCTCTTTCCTAATTTGCAATGAGTTGGATTCCCCAATGCTGCTGCATCTGCTGATGCAGCAGCAAGTGCTGATAATTCATCACTGTAGCTATTACAAATAAGTGCTCTTTGATTTGTTCGAACTTGACGTAGACTTGCGTCTAAAAGTTGTTGTGTCCGTCCAGGAGCAGCATAGTTCATAAGACGCTGACAAGCTTCGTAAAGATAGACAGATGGAAGAACAGCGGGGCTGTAATGAGTTAAAGAACGAAGGGTGTCAAGATCCTTTGAAAAGCCTCGAACTTCCTTAGTTTCTTCCCATAATTCCAAACGACATTCCAAAATCCATTCGGCAGCCAGACACCAAATTAACTAAAATTAAAGTTTTTAGTTAAACTTTTATTGATTTTAATATGAGAAATAACAACTAACCTGTATGACTTGTTTGGGTTTATCCTTAGTCAAGTTTATGCTGTCTCTAAGATATGCTGAGGCTAAATCCAGTGTTTCCTTGCAAGGAACGTGATCCATCATCATTGCTCTTTTGCTTAAATGAACTTTATAAACTGCTTTTGAAATTACAAAATTCTCTTCTTTTTCCTTTAAAACTTTCCAAATGTCATCTATTAATCTACAAAGACGTTTTAAAGTTTCTGTACGTCCACCTGGAATAAATAATATAATTAATTATTACTCTAACTTTGTTTAAAATGATAAAATACTGACATACCTCCTCTAATCCATTCAGCTTCTGCCCAAAAAATACAAGACCAAAATTGTGCATACTTGTCACTCTTTGTACATGATTTAAGTACAGTTCTAAAAAGATCACTTCCAGTTCCAAAATAAAATAATTGACTTATTCCAATTGCTAGGGTCTCTTCTCTGAATTTTGTCACCATTTGACTCGTTTCATGGTGGTCACTGCCAGGTAAAGTCCCAGAAAGTATAAATTCAGCAGGTAATTCTTTTGTAATCCAATTTTTTAGGAATAAAATTCCTTCAGGTGTTCCAAATGTGGCGTGCTCTGAAAAATCTGTCCATAGGAGTACATATTTAAGAAGTAGTTTAGATTTTGCCAAAATAAGACTTCGTATTAGAATTTGCTTATTTAAAGGTGAAAAGTTGATAGCACGAATATATGGATAAATTCCATTATTTCCACCACATGCTTTTCCATATTCTAAATAGAGAGTACTGATTTCTTCATTGATTTCAGTATATTTAATATTTGTTGTCTTTCGTCGCAATTGAAAAGGCATCATTCCAAGATTGATGAGGATTCCGAGATATTTTGTAAACCAATTTTTAGGTACAGTGTCGAATTCTGATAAAATCCCAGCGATTTCATCAGCTTTACTTGAATTGGAATTAGTTTGTGTCCAATTTTTATTTCTGAGACGTTTAAGTTTCTCCTGTGTGTATTTTTTCCTCCATCCATCATTGTTGCTTATTTTTCCAGTCATGTAGTAGAGGAAGATGAAAATAAGAAGATTAACAAATATGGTAAGAATCCGTGGATACCACACTCGAAGTCCATAAAAGTCATCGTTAGTGTCAATAGAATAGGAATCCGCTGACCTTTCAACACGACTGTGTGGATGATGATGACCTTCGCCCGTGTTAATTGGTGTGTTGTTTGTAATTGGATTGATGAGAAAGAGTCCTGTCACAATTGAAAAGAGGACGAGAGGCGATTTGTTAATGAATGCCTTTTTAGTTCCATGTTTGATATCTTCGTTAGGTGATGGTGGATTTGATGAATCTGTTGATTCACTCTCTGTTGGAGGTGGTGTGGCTGGAGAAGATGCTGAAAGAATTCCACGTAAAGTCATATCATTCCTACAATTTGGACATTGTGAAATTGATTTCTTCAAATCTCTATTTTCTTTATCAAGGCGACTGTTAGAATTTTGTAGGTAGCGAATGGTATCTATTGAAGATCGGAGTATAGCAGCTTTGTGAACTTTTTCGTTAGGATCAGTTGGTGCACAAACCTAAAAAAGTACAATGTGTTACACAAATAATAATTCAGGAAACAAAAAAAATCTTACTAAATTCTTAAGTTCCAGAATTTTATCATTTATACTTGATCGATATCTTCTTTCGATCGCATTGTGTGAACTCCTCCTTGTAGACTCCTTCTTACGGCCTCCATGACTTGTTGTATCTTTTTCAAGTCTTTTAACTGGTAATTTATTATTTCTCTTTCCAGATTGAGATTGTTGATTATCCACAACTGCAAGTTGTAATTGTGGTAGAAGAACAGTATTGCCATTGGCAAACATGGCAGAAGTAAAAGGGATACCAAATCCAGTAAATGGTGTACCATTAGTTGTTAAAACTTGGTGTTGTTGGGTTAGTGGCGTATGATGGTTAGGATTTGGAATGTTATGGATGGTTGGATTCATTTTAATTGAAGTGAGATTAGTTTCCATTGGTTGTGGAACAACTTGTGGAGGAGTTGGTGGTGATGGAGATAGTTGAGCATATATCAACGATGAATTCTGAGGACTTGGTACTTGCACTGGTTCAGGTGTCAGTGGTTGAAGGGTGGCTACCATTGGTAGCATAGGAAGTTCTGGACCAAGTGGTGAATGTGGTGAATTTGGATCAACTAACTCCAGAGTTGGCTCAAGTTTGTACCAATCCACTCCAAGTAGATCTTAATCAATTAATTAATAAATTTATATTAATTTTATGAAATCGATAAATTAAGTAACTTAACTTACCATCAAGTAATTCCAAATCAGGACCAAAATCCATAACTTCTAATTCTTCTTGACTCATTATTAATATTGTTATTATTCAATTATCCAACTTAAAAATTCACAAAAAACCTACAATTTGGTAAGTAAAACTCAATTAGTTTTAAATCATCCACTGTCCATGTCCACTCCAAGACGTGTACGTTATTTATGAAATGTAGGATTTGTTTACTTTTTAACTTTTACGTTAATAAAATTAAGTAATACCTTCACTAACACTAACACAATAAAACGCAGATTACTTTCTCTGTCTGTTGTCTGTGTGATTCCCGGATTCTTTGTAAATAACAAAAGGAAGAAGGTGGATACAAGAAGTCAGGCCATTGGACTTCAACCAATCACAGACATCACCTCATCACTTTTTTCACACTCACTCACAAAGGTTCATCTCATCCCTATCAATTCATCGTCATCATCAAAGAAAACGCTTCTTTATTATTAAATTCTGAGAAATCCAATTCAGATTAAATAATCCAAGATGGAAAAAAATGAAACAGATCAAAAACAATGAAGAAGATATAATTGGTTTTTAGACTAAAAAATTAAGATTGTGTTAGCAAGATCATTACAAAATCTAATCATTCTTCGGGGCTAAGCAGCATAATAAAGTTCTTCCCAAAAATAATTCAAATTAGAATCTATTAATCTTATATTTTCTTTAGCTTGCAAATTCTTGAGAATTTAATTCCGCTGAACCAGCAACAGCTTTGAAAATATAACAAGTCGCTTTCTTCTTATACTGCACATCAATTTGTTGAATGACTTTCTCCGATAAGGATTTTTTAACCTTTGAAAACAAAATCAACCATTAAATTTTTATAACTTTTACACTTTTAAATAGATGATAAAGTTAGTGCTGAGATTTTTTGGAAATTTAGTTAAAAACCAATGTCCGAAGGCCTCATTTATTGACTTTGCTAAGATAGAGGCATACGGACTGATTTTTATCCTAATTCCAAAACCCTCCTCAAGTACTCACAAGTGCCACGATACATCCACCAAAACCTCCTCCAGTCATTCTGGAACCCTCGACCCCTGATTTCATAGTAATATCCACTAATTGGTCCAACTCCGGACAGGATACTTCGTAAAGATCTCGAAGAGAGACATGACTTTGATACATGAGCCTTCCAAGAGCTTCCATATCCCCATCTGTAATTGCATCCGCAGCTTTTCGACATCTCTCAATTTCACTTACAACGTGAAGGGCTCGTTGATACATGCGGTCACCCATTTTTTCACGATTTTCTAAAATTGTGCAAAGAAACAATTTCATATAATTTTCATTAATTATAGATACAAATTCTTACGTCGAAGACTTGAAAGAGTGGCTTCACGTAAACTTTTTACACCTAAAATTTTAGCTGCTTCAAAACAATCATTTCTCCGTTGTGGATACTCACTTCCAGTAAGTTCATGTTTTACATTTGAATTGACGACAAGAAATGAATAATCTGAAAATCCTTTCAATGTGACCAATTTTGTTTCAAAAGATTTACAATCAATTAAGAGTGCTGCATTTTCTTGAGCTTTGACAGATACCATTTGGTCCATTATCCCACACGGCATCCCTGCAAAAGTATGTTCAGCTTTTTGACAAAGAAATGCTATTTCATCTGGACTAAAAATAATATATGAAAATCTTCAAAAAAATTATATATTTTTAGGAACTAACTTCATTTTATGTTTAGTCAAAATTTGAAGAAAAAAACATGTAGCAACTTCTAAGGCCGCTGAGCTTGAAAGTCCACCTTAAATTAATTAAAATTAATTAAAGTAGTTACGACAAGGGAATTTATTTATAATGTCCACCCCCAATCGGCACTGTAGTTGATATACAAGCATCAAATCCAGGAATAGGGACTGAAATAAGAAATTGGCTATTATTATCAGCAAAATTCAATTTTTAACTACTTACCAGGGAAATGTTCAATAACGCCTTTGACATAATTGGCCCATTTTGGACTTCCAGGAACCAGTCGATTATTCTCAGTAGGTGGTGTCATCTCTATTTTAGTTGGTTCATCGGCTTCCTTTGCAAACGTACGAATTCTAATAGTCCCTGTCCCATTTTTCCTTCCAACCATAACTGTCCAGAGTGGAATTGCCTGTAAAGTTAAAGAAATATATTAAGTTTAATGATGTTTCTTTGTATTTTACTCACCATTGGTAAAACAAAACCTTCATTATAATCAGTGTGCTCGCCTATGATGTTGACGCGTCCAGGCGCAACAGCTCGTATTATGGATGGACCGTCGTTTCCAAATTCTTCCAAAAATCCTACCTTGCATTGCTCAAAAAGCTCATCTACGGATATTGTTGATGTGTGCATTATTTTAACTTTATGCTTAATTTTATAAAATTCAAAGAAAAAAGTCAAATTAACAGAATGCAATGAAAACCACAGGATTTCGTCCACGTATTGACAGAAGAATTGAAACTGATGATCTGGCGTTAATGTAACCATACGGAATAATAATAAAGTTCTTCTCCCTCCCTCACTTAATAATGATTATTCTTTTCATTCCTAATATAGCCATAGCTTATTCCGTTATCTTCTCTAAAATGAACCCAAAGATTCACATTTGTCAACACTCAAAACACATCCAATAAAATATGATGAAAAATTATATTCAAATTAAATACATTTGATTGTTATATAAAGTATTATAAATCCTAATTTAATGTCACTTTATACTAACCACTACAGCCTTCTTTGCATTCTCAGAGGGTTCAAATTTGTTTGATGAAATATTTCCAGATGTTGCTGTTGTTGTTGTTGTGGTTGTCGTTAATAATTGAGGTACTTGAGGTATATCCATCATTTCTGTTCCAACAAAAATCATTTCCATCGCCCCCTTTAAAAATGATAAAATTATCATTCCACCAACATGAAAAAAAAGTAATAATTGTTACTTTTATACCTCTAATTCCATTAAGTCTGTCATATAATCCACTTCTTTATTTACTTCCTCTGAAAGTTGAAGAAATAAATCATCTATTTCTTTATCTTCTCCTATTTTCGATGCATAAAGATCTATTAAAACAGAATTATAATAAATCAATTATCACATTTTATCAAATTCAGAATTTGGATTACTAACCGACAAGCTCATGAGCCACTGGAATTAAAACTCTCATAAAATTCGGACGTCTAATGTGTCGTATAAGAAAGCGAATAACACGAATTAAATGTTTTCCTTTTCTACCAGCTAATGCAGTCTTCAGTCCATCTCGCCTATGAAATTAATTATTCAGTTTAAGGGGATGACGTATCTAGCCCGGCTAAACCAGCCCGAATTTTTTTTTTAAAAACCGATAACTTTTGAACGGGGGCTTTAAATGCAATTATCTCTTCATTTTTTTATTCTACACATTATTACCTTTAATTTG
>JAQGCN010000897.1:0-13598 GCA_034699725.1 Friesea truncata | reverse complement strand
GAGTTTCAATTTGTTCAAACAAACTATACACCTTTTAACATTGAAGCGAAACTTTGAACAAAATCAAACTATTGGAAATCAAAACTAAAAGCCTCATTTAGTTTGTAGGAATGAATTTCAATTTGTTCAAACAAACTATACACCTTTTAACATTGAAGCGAAACTTTGAACAAAATTAAACTATTGGAAATCAAAACTAAAAGTCTCATTTCGTTTGTTGGAATGAATATCAATTTGTTCAAACAAACTATACACCTTTTAACATTGAAGCGAAACTTTGAACAAAATCAAACTATTGAAAATCAAAACTAAAAGTCTCATTTCGTTTTTAGGAATGAATTTCAATTTGTTCAAACAAACTTTAACATTTTGACAAAGTTGACTTCCCGAGCTTGAATTTTTATTTCCTCAATACCACTTAACATTTCTTTGACAGCTGTTTCTATTATAGCTGGTTGAATTGTAACATTCATCTTGGTTGCAATTTTCTTAATAAATCTTCCAAAGTATGGTCATTCGTCTTTAAGAGCTTTACGTATGCGTCTTTCCACTTTATTAATTATTTCAGCATATTTTCCTTTTTCCAGTGTTGGTAGTTTTAAATCACTAAGAAATATTTCAGCTGCTGGATTGAGGCATTCTTCGGAAAAATCCATTTCTATGGGTTAAAAAACACAACAATTCTTGAAACAATTATTTATATTGAATAAATAATAATAATAGTAATACCTTGACCTCAACTTTTTAAAACAATATTTTATATTATTTGATTACAAACTAAAAGCAAAAAGCGTCGTTGAATGTTTTAAAGTATAAACTATTAAAAAATTGATAGTTGATTTTTTTTGTCACTTTTTAAAAATGATGAAATGGCAAGTGAAATTTCTTACCAAGTTAGTGAGGTACTTGTAGATTATAAAATTCAAATTCAAGAACATTGTAGACGAATTAAATTAGTGTCCACGCAATTAAAATTGTGGTTTATGTGTTGTGGTTTACGAGATTATGAGTTTTACAGACATACACCATTAGATTGAGTTAGTTTGAATTTGTCAATCCTCACCATAACTACGAAATACGTGTTAAATAAACAATAATAAGCGTTATTATTGTTGTAAGCTAAACAATTAAAAAACAATAAATATTTTGAATTATTTGTAGAGATAATAATAATTTGTTCCAAAAAACATGAATTGTGACTTCTTGTGGCTAAAAAGTTTAAGCGGAAGTCATTTTTTCTTGGACATAATTAATTTATACCCATATTTATATGCTCTAAAAAATTTATTTTTTCCAGATTATTCAATTTGTTCAAGAAAATTTGCAAATCTTTGGATCTAAATAATACACAAAGATCAAATTAATTACTATTAAATTTTTAAAATGATGACAAGACAATGATGAAGATGATGACAATGATGACAATCATTTCAAACTATTAAGTATATCTTTCACTTTTAACAAAAAGGAAATGGATTTTATTACTACAATTATATTTGGAACGAAAAAAAGATGAAAATTATTTTAAACTTTTCAATGCAGTTGGATATATATTTTCCATATTTTTACCATCCATAAACTTGGAATACGGAACTGGATTTTATTACTACAATTATATTTGAAGCGAAAAAAAGATGAAAATTATTATAAACTTTTCAATGCCGTTGGATTTATATTTTCCATATTTTTACATCTACTTGGAATACGGAACTGGATTTATTGCTACAATTATATTATGAAAGTTATAATTGATGGCTACCAATGATGAAGATACATTTTTATTGCTGAATTTTATTTAAAAGAAATTTAAATTTATATTCCTAAACTTTATGACGTTTAAGCATGTTAAGCACGAGGTTTAAGCATGGACTATGAAATTGTTATATTAATGGTAAAATTATTAAAAAATCTGTCAATTTAACAGATTCTCACCATTTGGATTAGGTTTAAAAAAATTCCTACACTCCTAAATGGAACGATTTATGAAAACATTTATGTAAAAAGAAAAACATTTTATTCTTCTGTGCCTTAATAAATGAATTGATTTTTAAATGAAAAAATGATTCATTGCATGTATGCATCCATACAATGAATTGAAATGAATTTAAAATAATTGATGGAGGAGAATAAATAATATTATTATAGTTATTATTTCAATTCTTTATACTGGCTGATGTGGCACCCCAATCCATGGGAATTACGTCACGACCATCTTACTGTCATCTCATTTGACTAGAGAAGAGAATTCCAAGTACGATAGAAAACTCACTGAAAAAAAATTCTGGAGGAGCTACGTTACATGTTACTTCTTAATTCCATATGAGAGAGGTGATTGCAAATTTTACTGGAATCATACACCCTAACCTGTGTCTATAGACCAGGGTACAAATTCATCTTTGAATTTCTATCAAAGATTAATGGGTTTTTAAAATGGAAATTACTATAATTGATGTCTTCTAAAGAATTTAATTTAATGTATTTAAATTCCTCTTCTCGAAAAATAAAAAGTTGTCCAAGGGACAAATATGACAAAAGTTGTTGAGATTTAATTTACTCGATGCTACTATTTTATTATGACAATTATTCTCCTCTAGCATTTTAATACAATTTAAACTGTAATATTGAAAAAAAATGGAGCAACGATATCTTCTTTCATCCATTTAATGAAAAGAAATTAACAAAATAATAATGAACAATTTAAATTATTTATTATACCAACTCTAAAATTTACAATTTATCAAAAAGCCAGTTCCATTACATTACAAGATGTATTAGTTTAAACATTATGTTAATCTTTCATCAACCAGGTTTATGATGTGGTATTATATGTTGTGGTTGAAATGATATTCTCTCAATTAATTAAATCGTTTAAAATAATAACTTTGTTGAATGGTTTATCAATTAAGTTTTAAATCCAATGACAAACCACACTTACCACTACTACTAATGTTGGCTGTTATATTTTATTTATAAATCTTTTATTTCATTCTTTGAGAGATTAATTTAATTATGACCGTTTTTACCACAACTAACTCTCTTCAATTGACAACTGGATTTTATTCTTATGAAACTTTGGATAACCTTATCATTATTTGATGGTATTTGTAATGAGAAATGTTTAATATATATAAATATTTTACTCTCATCTTCAAAAGACTCTAATTAAAACTTTTGATAATTTTAGCTTAATATTTTATTAAGACAAAGACAAAGACAGTCGAACTTAACTTAATTTATGCATTGTATCGCCTATTAACTTAACTTGATGATTACCATTAGCTATATAGATTACACAATTCAAAAAAATATGAAGTAAAAAAAAAATATAGTTCAAATGATAATACACTAATAACAAACCTACTCATACTCTCACATTTTAATTAAAATTAAAATATTTTTACCTTGAATATGACATGAACATTTCATTAAGGATGGAATTAAAATCTTCTATTAAACTTTGGTTTTATTTTTTATGTCTCTTAGGATCTTAACGAAAACATTAAATCATAGCTTGAAAGCCACCTTTCACATCAATTTGTTTTTAGAAATATTTTTAAAGAATGAGAAGCAGTAACACAGAATTTAAGGAATGAAACTAATCTGGTGTTGTATAAAATTTGAAATAAAAAGTGAAAAAGACGAGAAGGTATTCGACAAATGATTAAATTTGCTTTCACTACAGTTTAATACGGTGAAAAAATAAATAAATGAACCAATCCGATTATTCGTGTATAAAAATGGAAACAAAACAAGAATTTTAATGTTCGGGAAAAAATAAGCATTAAAATGTAGTAATTTGCTTCACTAATATTTTATGTTATGAAAATATAAGTTTAATTGAAATTCCACCAATGTCGAGTACTGTCACTTTTCATTTTACAAAGCATTACCTAAACTAAAAAAAGATAAAAATCGTTAAAAAAAATAAAAAATATCTTGTACTTTTACTTACTTTTTATGATTAACTTACTTAAGCTTAAGTTCCAACGGTTTTTCTCCTTTTGTAGCATTTGCAACATTTTCTGTAAATTCTTTTATCCGGCTGAACCTATTTTTAATAAAATTCATAAATAATAGAATAATAAAAATGTAATTTCTAGAATCAGCGACTCTAAACTCCTTTTAAGGTCATCCACAGAAAAACATAGCTCCCTACCCTCATCCATAAACACTGATACACTCCATTAACTTACACAACCCAATCTTTCTATAAAAGGTTCAGAGATCAATCCATTAAGTACTTTGAATAGAACAAAGAAAATACTTCTTACTTCAGCTTACTAAGCTTTAAGCTTTAATTTCAGCTTTGAGAAAATACTTCTTCCCTACACAGCTCCTTTATTTGATGATATATATATCAAGGAAGCTTAGCATATTTATTATCAACGCCTACGAAAAATATAATTAAAAGACACATTTGCTGTTTTTTTTAATTTGCATGCATTTTTGATAACATAGAATTGGACTGATTTAGGTCCACTGCCCAATTTATTTCTTTTTATACTATTTTTTGGGCGACAATTTCAGAAGCAACAAGCAGTGAAACAAAAGCATGCACCAACTATTGGAATCACTATGAATGAGAAATTAATAAAGTAAAAAAATAATTAACTATAAATAGTATATTTATTACCTTGTATGTAATACAATACTCCAAGATACCACTTTTTTTAACAAACCTCTTCACTAATCCTTTGACCTCCACCTCAATTTTATAAATTATTTGTAAGTTTTCTCGGATCTACTGGTAAGTTATCCTTGGTATGTCACCTCTCACTCCTGTTTATAAATACATTGATCTTAAATATGAAAAATAATATTTAATGAAACAATTAAATTATAAGGAAAAATCTTTAAATCAACAGCATTCTTTTTATAAAAGTCTACTCTCCACTTTCTCTCCAAGGCCTCTCTCAATTTAACTCATCCTTTTCTGAAACTTGAGCTATTGTCGGATAATACTACTTTAATTAATTATGGTTACTACGACTTATATAGAAAAAATTGAAACAATTTTTATTTATTCATAAAAGTAATAAGAATAATAATAGCGATAAAATACATTAATAATAAAACAAATTATTAATTATCTATAAATTAGTACTAATTATTAAAAGTAAATAAATAATATTATGAAATACAAACTAAATTAGTAAAATATCAACACTCAAAAGAGTAACCCACTTTGTTAAATAAAAATTTAATTATACAAAGAGAGAAATCTAAATAGTCTTGTCGATGAACTGAGTTGAGTTTTCTTTAACTCAGCTAGACAGTCTCAAGCACTAATGGCTTGTTTTTTCTAATTCTCGACTCAGCTTGTAATTTTAATGAACTTTTACCTTTAATGAACTTTTTGAATGAAAAACTATTCGTTTAAAGTATATTTTATAGTATACGAGTATTAGATTATAAATATTAATACACATCTAAATTTCTCCTCTTAGTTTTACAATAACCAGCTATACTATTTTATTTGTAATAAAATAGTTACCTGGGTTCGATTCCCAGTGCCTGTAAATAAAATTTTCAACTAACTTCATTAACGTTAACGTTATTTAAGTTCATTTCAAATGGCTCCGATTCTCTATTAAAGTTAAAGAATAGTAGAATTAAAATTTCTGCATTGTCAAGCTTAAGCGGTTAGCTTAGGGTCAATGAAAGTGGAAAATAAATATTAGTTGAAAATTCCCTTCCTGGAAGCAGGTCGGGTTTGGTGATGAGGGTATTGTACTCATTGAGATATCTGGGTTCGACTCCCAGTGCCTGTAAATACAATTTTCAACTAATTTCATTAACGTTAACGTTAATTAAGTTCATTTCAAACAATCTACGTTGGATTACATCAGAATGCGTTTAACAGCTTCAGAATAATGGTTGGTATAATCTCATCATTTCATCGAATTATTTTATATGGATGGATCAACATTACAAACAGGTGGATGGTACACCCACGGAGTTTTTTATGCAATATCTAGAAGAAGTTTTAATAATTGAAAACATTAACATTTCATTCTGAAAAAGATATGTCGATAATGTTTTTTGCTCCATTAAGAAAGGAGAAGAAATTAAAGTTCTTCAATTAATCAACAGTTTCCATAACTCCATTCAATTCACAATGGAGAAAGAAAGCAATCGCAAAATTTCTCACATGGTTGTAGAACTTTAACGTTTGGAAGATGGTAGTTTAAGAAGTCGGATACATAGGAAAGATACTCATTCCGGACGATATTTGAACTATGCCTCTTATCATCATCACTCTTAGAAATTAGCCAGAATTGATACTTTAGTTTTCAGAGCAATTGAAATATGTGATGAAGATTGTTTGAAAGAAGAACTGGGAATAATAGAAAATCAACTTGTAAAAAATGGATATCCTAAACAATTGATACAAAGTAGAATCAAAAAGATGCATCTAAGAAACAACGAACAACAAAATAATATATCACAAAATAGTACTACACATCGAGTCATTCTGCCATTCATTGGATCTTTAACATCAAAATTTTCCAGAGGATTGAAAAAGATAATACCAAATTGTTCATTCGGTTATATCCCTGGAAAAAAGATCAAAAACTTAATATGCAATTACAAGCAGAGAAATACTAATAATGCAATACCAGGAATATATTCGGTACCATGTTCCTGTATTTTAAATTATTTTGGAGAAACTGGAAGGGAACTACAAGCGAGGATGAGAGAACACCAACGTGATGTAACTACTGTCCTTGATAATGTCCTTCACATTTTGTCTATTAATGCCTATCGCCTTGGTAAACCAACCTCTGATAAATCAAATAAGCCTGTAAAAATTCTTTTTAAGAAGTTGGAAGACAGGGACTTGATATTCAAAAATAAAGCTAAAATTACACAAAGCTACCCTCAAAAACTCTAAAAACATCAAACTCGGATCAATTAACGTATATGGTTACAATTCAAAAATTCAACAAATTCAATATTTAATTAATAATAAACAATACGACATACTGTGTATAACTGAAACTAATCTAAAAAGTTCTTTCCCTCCAACTCCTATCCCTGGCTTCCAATTATTCCACAAAGGGGATACCTTACCGGAAGGAGAACGTATAACAAAGATACTACAATAAATTTTGCAAAAGACTCTGAAAACGGTACATGAGTGGTACTGGGGTGGAATTGGTTAATCTCATTAAAAAATTGGACCCCAATCAGGTTTAAGAATTAACAATTGAATCCAAGCCTGGTAAAACCTCTTCAACTATTGGGATTCTAACACGGATGAGTTTTGAAAAAAAGCATCAATTCACGCTACAGCGTTACAACATAACTCAAAAATTGTTAGTATGCGAATTTGTCATTGAGACGGCTGTCAATACAATCGCCTGTTATCTGATGCAAGGGGATGTTAAATACAAAAACGGGAAAAAGTGGATAAGGCAGTTGAAACAGGATCTAATGTTGTACTACGGGATTTTGGAGAACCTGCATCTGTACAATCTGTACAATCAATCTTCTGTTGATGCTTTTAGATGTATTCCTCCCTAGTACGTTTAACTCCCTGTAAATGACAAAATTTTCTTTTTACTAATATTACTATTTCTAAATTAAATTCTTGATCAAGACAAACGATTGAATTCACCACTATTGGATGAAACTAAAAAGTATTTTTTCATTAAAATTCTGAAATGAAAAGTCGAAGAAATTAAACGACTAAATCTTAATTGCAAATTCACAACGAAATTGTAAATCTTGTTGCATACTTTTCCACAACAAATTAGCTTTAAAAGTGCATATATACGTCACATAATTGTAAAATACGTAACAATGAGACAATGAAACAAATCGATGATAATGCTGACTTGATACATCAAATCAAGTCATCCATATCAATCTTTGATTCCCCAATTTCAACTCAACGAAACAACTAAAAATAAAAGTCAATTACTCAAATGCAGTTCCTGTACAAAGTCTTTTTCTTCTCAACGAGGTTTGCAAGTCCACAAAATGTACCATGAAAAAATTCGATTACAATGTCAACATTGTCATTTTGTAAAAAAAAATGGATAAAGCTAGAAGTATTTTTTCATCAAAATTCTGAAATGAAAAATCGAAGAAATTAAACGATCTTATTTAGAAATTCACGACAAAATTTTTAATCTTATTAGTATTCTTTACCAGAAACTTTTCAGTCTGAAACTCAATAGGAACCTTATTGTTATTCTGGTAAGAATAAAGTATTCACAGTTAATAATTCTGTCTATAATCTCC
Organism: Friesea truncata; assembly: GCA_034699725.1. Taxonomy (NCBI): domain Eukaryota; kingdom Metazoa; phylum Arthropoda; class Collembola; order Poduromorpha; family Neanuridae; genus Friesea; species Friesea truncata. Next base: position 5,348 of record JAQGCN010000897.1, on the reverse strand, counting down.
TAGCTGTAGTCCAACAACCAACATCGTCAAAACAAGCGATTGAATTCACTTACTAGAAATATATCTTATCAAAGTTTTAAAGTAAAAAATCTGAGAAACTAAACAACAAAATCGTAATTACAAATTCATAAAATTGTAAATCTTGCTAGATAGGTTTCCACTGCAAATAAGATTTAAAAACACAAATTGAAATACGCCGCAATATACTGACAATGGTTGCAAAGATTTTTTTATCAATCATTTCCTTACAATGGTATCATCTCAAATCTCTTGGAATCGCAATATGAATCAACAATTCCTGAGCTGTTGTTCTGTCTGATGTCGAATAAAAGAGATATCATGAATTACACTCAAGCACTCTAGTAGATCCTTATTATTACATCCATTTCCTTGGATAGCCTCCAATTTGAATATCGAGACGAAGATTTACTTTAAATATTTTTGATCCCTGTCAACATTATAAAGTAACTAAGCTGCTGCCGTAGCCTAATCCGCGAGACACTTGCCGGTACACCGCTAACATGTTGCTAATGAAACTTTGTATATTATGGGACTTTGTGTATTATAGCACTTTGCATTATGGGACTTTGCATTATGGGACTTTGCATTATGAGACTTTGTTTTATGGAGCTTTCCATTATGGGAATTCACCTTATAGTGTTTGGAACAAAGCTTGGACTGTTTTCCTCAATACTTCATATTTTCTTAATCAGGAGGAAAAATTCTAGAAAACATCAAAACCTTCAATTTACGATGCAGTTTGATGGAATCAGACATACGAAGGGTATCCCTTGCTTTTCTACAAGGTAAACTTTACTTGTTTTTGACTTTTTGAAATGTTAAAGCTTATCTTTTTATGGAAATAATTGCCACTCAAAATGTATCAGAAAATGGACAGTTGGCTTATCTATCAAAGTTTGTTCAACAAGAAAACAAACTGAAAGAACTCACTTTAAAAAATCACTTTTGTGTTGGTGTGTTTCCGGCCGCTTTCTGAGAGAATCTGTTAATGAATTCTAACCCATGTTCCCTCCCATAGAACTTCTCTTGTACGTTATAAGTATTTCGCTTTATGAGGGTTTCTTCCTCTGAGAAATACTATTCTTATAAGTTTTTGTACAAAAGGAATTTTTAGAACTTAAAAAAAAGCGTTGTGGGTTACCCTTTTTAATAATTCTTACACGATTGATTGTTAAAAAAATTAATTCCAAAATTCATATTCAGTACAAGCTTTTAAAACTAAAAACAAATTTTTTTTTTACTCACAAAGATACAAGGACTATTAGAACTTCTTGAAGATTGGATCAGGTAGAGATTTCAACTTTTCAAAGCATTCTGTAAATTGTTGAATTTGATATAAAAACGACGAGATACACACATAGCAGATAAAAATGAGATATGTTGTGAGAATTTTATACTCTTCCTTTAGTGTAGGTAAAGTGGGTCATAGATTAATGTAAAATTTGGCATAATCCAGTTTAACTGTAATAAAAATTAAGAAAATTAAGTTTAATTAAACTTATAATTCTTTTATATTTAACATGTTTTGAACAAATTACTTTCTTATTCGTTGCAGAGTTTTCTTTAATGATGAAAGCAACAGTTTGAATTTTATTCTAAACCATGCTACTGGAAAACGAAGTTGTAATCCGGTAATTAATGAACCGAGTCAGTGGAGAATGAAAAAGTATAAACAAGTTGCAAAAAGTAAAGAATCCAATAAATGTAAACCTGATGAGCTTTAATTAAAAAGTTAGATTCTTCTTTAACGTAATGATACATTGTAGAGAAACTAAAAGTTTCCATTTATATTTAAGGTAACTATAGTCGTTCTTTTATAGTATTGTAATAACAAAAGTATTTGTGAGTTGGGTTTTCACAGAGAAATGCTAGAAAGTACTCATCAATAACGATGATCTAAAATTGGAGAAAAGTATCAAAAGATTGTTTCAGATTGCATGAAAAATTGTAAACTTACTTTACTAGATAAACGACGATTAATTTGATTTTAGAGTTTGGTTTCTGTCCTTGGATGTTGGTATATAATACCGTGAATTCTTCGAAATAGTATAGGGTGTGGGAATGGAGCAGTGACTCATCTGAATAACTTGTGTATGAGTTAGAGTTGATAGATTTGATGAAATTAAACGCGAAAATAACTATAATTTGTAGAAAAGTTAACTAAATTTGGAAATTTAAGTAATATTTTCAAAACAATTGAATTACTTTCATCTGTGAAAATATCCAGATCCTGTATTAAGCAAAAATAATAAATATAAATAATATTTATTTTAATGAAAATGATAGAAATTACATAATATCTCCAATACACAATTCTAGCTAAAGTCGTAGATATTGGTTGTAATTGCTTTAGTGTTAAGTAATAACAATACATTTAAGAAAATATTAAACTTGTTACAAGAATAAGTCACGCTACCCAAATATTTGATCGTATAATTCAACAACAGCTAGTCAACAACTAAGCAGATAAAACCAAAAAGGACGCTAAAGACTACGCCTTAACTTTCTGTGTCCTTTGAATGAAGAAAGGGAACAAGCTTCTTTCCCATTCTTTTCATATAGTTCTTACCGTTCTTACAAAAGTTAAGTGAGGAGGGGAATAAATTTACCAAATGCATATTCCTATTCATCAACCAATCAAAAAACCATTGTTGTGGCCTCTTTCATCTACATTTTTATATAATAGATACAAATAACAACTCACTACTTGTACTATAATGTGACTTTTTGAAATAGGGTGAGTAGAAATAAGTTGACGAAAGGGAGGAAGAGGAAATGGGTAAGAGATTAACTGTTTTTCTTTTTGTTTCTATGCATCAACCATTTTTCTTGTTCCAGTATTTGATAAAAGAGAATTGACTTCTACAAATTTAGAGCTAGGGGTTTTAATTTGAATTAAATATGATATTGACTAATTTTTTAAAAAGGATGAGCAAAAATGAGTTGAAGAAAGGGAAGCAAGATAAATGACTTGAATCTGTTCCCCAATTTAGGTCTAGGGGTTGTTGAACGTTTAACTGTAATATTGATAAGAGTTTTTTAGCAAATCTCCTAAATCATAAGCATAAATTCGCATTATGAAATTATGAAATTGAAATATTGACAGTTGAATTTTGTAATGCCTTATTTTTAATTCTAATGACAAATTTATTTACTTTTATATCTGACGAAATTCATCTTTCAATCAGTTTAATCAGTAATTTTTTATTAACCTGGAACCGTGAGAAGAATCGGTAAGACTTGAGATTATCTTTTGTCACTCTGAAGTATACGAGCTCGTAGTTTATGCAATATTCACAGACGTGATTTCTCAAATACAATTTCATTTCAAGCACCTTCATTATCCTAGAATGCATGGAATATATTTTTAATCATTCTATTTATATATTTATAAATTTAAACATTTATTACTCTTAAATATAAAAATGTTTATGAGTCAATTGTCGTTAATTAAAATGCATTTTGTTGCTTTCGTAAGCTTTATAGATATCATCGACCTCGAAGCTTAAAAAACTGTGGATTTGTATTTTTTAAATGTGTTGATCTGTCTGCATTGCTGGATCTGACAATTTTTGACAATTGTGTAAAAAGTCCTAAAAAGTTTCTGAGATTCCAGAACTGGAAGAACTTGTATTCGAATCGATAATTTTAAAAGCCATATGTTTAGCCTCTAATAAAATATTTTGTGAATGTTTATCCTGCAACAATTTAATCCCATGTGTCATCATCTGCTTCGCAAGGAAGCGGAACTCCAACAAAACTTGATCCATGTGCATTCTGAAGTTCATAAATGTCTTGTTTTAGTTTTCATATTCTATTAGTGTTATTTCAATATTGTCTTGTCTTACAAATATTCTTTTTGAGTTTGATAAAGGTCCAATATCATAATTTTTGTGTAATCGTGTTTCCTCCTCTACAAATTGAGTTTCAACTGTGTACAACCATTCAGGGACGACTTGATTTGATCGCCCAAGTGAAGAAATAAGAGCAGAAGCCAAAGGTCCATCACGTATAATTTCGAAGAAACTAAAGGATTCTCCATCATTACCAACACGACCTGTTCTACCGATGCGAAGTACATACTCTTCAATGCTATTTGGCATGTCATAATTCACTACAAGAGATACATTTGGAATGTCTATAATAAATATAATTCCATAATTAGAAATATGAATAATAATATATGAGTAATAAAATAAACAGATAATAAAAAATTGAATTAAAATTACCCAATCCTCTGGCAGCAATCGACGTCGCTACTAGTATTCGTACTTCATTTCTTTTAAATTTTTTTAGAGCAAATTCTCGATCAAATTGTCTGGGTAGTTTAGAATGGATAAATGCTACACTGTATCCAGAGTCAGAGATGACTTTGGTTATTCGTTCAACTTCTGGAATTGTTGAAACGAAAATCAGGATTTTGTCTTTATCAGAACGAGTCAGCAGGTAATTCTTCAAAAAAAAATCTTTTTCTGATTCTTCAACGAGATCAAAGTTTTGTGTCACAGACCAAGATGCCGTAGGTCCATCTTGCCCAACAAGAATTTCAACAAAAAATTCACCCAATAGATTCTCGGCAGCTTTTCTTACGCTGTTTGGATAAGTTGCACTTAGCATGACTGCATGGTGCTCTTCCTAATTATTCAAACGCTGGAATTAAAAAAACATCATAATTCATACACTTACAACCACATACAGAACACATCTTTGAAATGTTTATAACTTCTCCGTAGAACCCTTTATCCATCATTATGTCGGCTTCGTCGAGTATAAAATACTTTACTTCTTTTAAAGTAATGAATTGTTGATCGATTAAGTCCAAGAGGCGACCATTTGTAGCAACTACTACATCACAAGGACGAGTCTGAAATAATAGCAGTTAAATATTTAATTCTTAAGTTCATGGAAATGAAACAAAGTCAAACTTGTAATCTATGTTGCTCCAGTGTCATATCTTTTCCACCACATACGAGATGAATTCCATCTTCAATCGGCGTACCTTTCACATAAGTATCAGCCTCTCTCTTAATTTGTATTGCAAGTTCACGCGTTGGAACTAGAACAAGAAATTTAGGAGATGCAGGATTCATACTTGTAAAAAATCTTGTTTCTTGAAGAAGTAAATGTAATATGGGAATCAAAAAAGCAGCCTAAAACAATTATCAATAAGAACAATGATTAAAATTTGTTATTTATTTATTATTAATTTATAGAGGGGGTGATTTGAAACGGTATAAGATAAGGCGTTTACCTTTTTCACTCTAATTAAAAATAATTAATTCTCTACAACTAAAGTGTTTCAAGCAAATCCACGAGTTCCTTCCAGT
>JAQGCN010000896.1:0-13615 GCA_034699725.1 Friesea truncata | reverse complement strand
ACTTTTATGCATTGATAAGTTGTTGTAGGATCACGGTTATAAAGAAGTACATGTATTTGAAGTTGTGCCAACTAAAAAAGTTAATTGTATTTTAGTAAGAACTAATAAATAAATGATAAATTACGTACAGTATTTGGAAGGTTAATTAAACACAGAAACGATAAAATAAAAAGAAGGTTTGTCATTTTGATTGAAAACTTTTGTGAAATTATTTCAGTAAAAACTTATTGAAAGTAAAATATAGCAAAGTTAATAGTTTGAAGATTAAATTCTTAATGATCTCACTGAAACATATCTCAATAAAATATATGGAATAATAAACCGTACAACAGTATTATCCAAACCGACGAAGCTTGTGATGCTGAACCACTTCACGACGGGTAACCACTATATTGGCTACAGTAAATAGAATTTTCTATGGGCCACTATTTTCCCGTCGCGAAGGGGTACCTACTTTCACTAGTGAGAATCGCCTTTACTACTTCCACCAGTGAAAATAGTAGCAAAGTAGTGAAAGTAGTAGTGAAAAATTTAACTATTTTGCTTGGGCCCTTATCAGAAGTCCCTTAAGGACTGCTCAGATTTGGCTCATTTTTGAACTTTATCTCAGTTATGACCTTAAATGCATTATACAAAGTTTCGTTGACATCCGGTAATTCGTTCTCGAGTTGTCGTGTAGACAGACGGACGGACGGACGGATAGACGGATTTTTGAATCACATACCTCCTTCGTCGGTTAAAAATATAATATTTTAATTCATTACTTTTGATATTTAAATTCTTAATAAGTTGGTTTTTTATTTATTTCTTAGATTGCGTTTAATATTATTTATTTGTTAAAAACAATAATAGATTAAATACATTAACAAGTCTTAATTTGTTTTAGTATTAACATTATTATTATTTAAGCTATTTAATTATTTTCCAGAAAAAGTTTCTTACTTGATATCAATCGATTTCAATAACATAAACATGATAAATATTTTGTAATAATTTATTGAAAATGAAATTCCAAAATGAATGAATGGTTTATTTAAAACAATTTCTATTACAATATTTTTATTTCAGTATATTTTTAACTTATCAAATTCAAAGTAATTATTATTCTATTCTAATAATATTAATTTTGATTTTGAAGATTTATTTTAAAAAAGTAATTCATTCAGTTTCAGTAAATCGTCCAAAATTGATGTGTATTGTCATTAACATTTGTAACACAGGTTTGTTGACTTATACCAATTCCTAGCAATCCGTCAGTGATGCATTTGCCAGTGGCTGAATTCTTAATTTGAATCAAACCATTTGTATTTCCTCCAATAATCTCCCAGTTTTGATAATTGTAGCCACTGCATGTATACTGAACAATTGCAGCACCATTATTATTACTTCCATTAAATACAGTCATGCACTTTCCATTTGGAAGCTTTATAAAGCCAGAACTAACACCATAAATCTATTTTTAAATAAAAGAAAACAATTAAATTGCCTTAAAAAATACATTTGATATTTAATTACAATATTCTGATCAATTGTTAGAGCAAGACTAGGTGAACATCCCAACAAGGAAATTAGTCCTGCATTATTAGAATTTGAAAGCAGACCCAAGATGGATATTCTTGTGATGCATCCACCAGTACCAAAATTCTTTACTGATCCTGGAGTTGTACTTGGATAAAGAAAATTGAAGAATTGATATGCATTATCGGTTGATGTAGCAGCACAATCATAATTATATACAAAAGTTCCAGTTGTGCTTTCAGTCGTAGCACATTTTCCACTCAATGGATTTTTTAATTGAAAAGGGCCAGGCTATTATAAAAATACTAGCTATTAACTAGAATTAATTAGAAATGTATTTTTATAAGATTCAAATATCTTACGAATTCTCCATTAACAATTTGCCAATCTTGAAACCATCCATCAGAACAATTATATTGATTTATATGTGGTCCATTTTCAACACTTGCTCCTTGAATTGTCATACAAAGATTAGAAACTGTAAATTTTATATGATCTGCTATAAAGTTATTCTGTCAAGAGAAACAATTCATTACATTAAGTTATCAACAATCTTAATGTATTTTTTACTTACTGATCCTGTGGATAACTTGACATTTGGAGTTGGAGGTGAGCCTGTACATGTATGTAATTCTAATTCAGCATCTGGAGATGTATTTTCTCCAACAACATGAAGGCAAGTTGCAAGCGGAACACTTTGTAAAACACCCTCTGCTTTCTAAAATTAAAACAAATGAGAATTTGTAAAAATAATAATAATAATAATAGCGTTTTCATCTACGGATTTTTTATCCTACTTACTTGAACTTTAACTTTTTTCCATACTTGTTTCGGACTAAGTGATAAAGCTAGATTACAATCTATACAATCCTCTATTTCCAATGAAGCTCCATTTGATTCTGACTGAAGACATTTCCCACTGAATATATTTTTTATTTGAAAAAAATCATCAATCTAAAATAAATTAGAATAGGATTATACTAATCAAATTATTTTATTGCTTAAAATGCTTACAGTATTATTATAAACAAATGTCCAGAGTTGATTTGGGGTGCCAATACAATTTGCTTGGTTAGCAGGAGAATCGTCTGCTGCACTATCAACGTTAATACAGAGTCCATTTGGTAGATGAAGGAATGCACCTGATGATAAATTTGGATCCTAAAAAATAAAAATTTAATTTTACCTAGTTTACTTGTGCTAAAAGTATAATTTTAATATTTATTTATTTACTCCAACTGCTTGAAGTATTTGATCTGGAATTGATGTATCACACCGATCAAGTTGAAGTCCTGTATTACTGCCACCTTGAACTTCAATACATTGATATATTGTAGAAGGACTAAGATTTTGAAGTAAAAATAATTCGCAATTCTATAAAATTAAAGTAAATAATTAATACTTCCACTTAACTTTGTAATTAATTACTACATACCGTCACAGGAAATGAAGAAAGTGCTATTCCGGCGAATAGGCAAAATAAAAATTTCATATTGATCTATAGACTTTTGTAATTTGTATTTTTAATTGATGTGTGTTTGCCTTGTAAAGTTGTTTCTTTACTTAATGTTTTTTCAAATTGATACCATTAAAAGAGTTAATCGTAACTATTTTTTAAGTGGATGTCATTAAATGGGATCTAATAGAATAGGAGGAGTTTGCAAGATCAGACTGTTAAAAACATAAAAAAGTTAAAGAAAAAATATTTCTTACGTCAACATATTTTGACCGTTTTTTATTCATTTTATTTATAATCTTTAAACTTAGAAGATACTTTCAATTTCATTATCAGTTATAAGCTTTTTAAACTTAGAAGAAATAGGAAGACATATTTTTTTTACTGGTATCAGTGAACTTTCAAGTCTCAAAAGAAAAAGAAATCCTTAAAATAGAATAATTAATACTAAAATTAACGTCTAGATCAGGTTATCACCCTTACTAAGTCAAAGGGTGCACGTGTTTGTATTTTATGTTTGTTTAGTTAACTCAAAAACGCTTGAAGCGATTGTCATGAACTCTTCCCGGAGGTGAAGCTAAGATCGGATGCTTACTTAGGCTCTGCCACGTGTGTCACACGACCTGTGGTGACTTCTAAAATATGACCTTTAGGGGTCACAAACTCAACTAATTTAATTAATAATAAATGTTAATGTCTCTGACCTCGCAAAAAAAAGAATTTAACCTAGGTTAGATAACCTTTTATTATCCATTACCATTACCAATTTAATATTTAATAAACATTTATTTCCTTGTTTAATTTGATAAATTAATGAAATGACGCCATCTCTTTACTTTGTATGGATTATTTTCAAATTATTTTAAAAACACAATTTAAAAAAAACAGTAATTAAAAGTCATTTATTAGAAATTTCATTCAAATATAACAACTAGAAAACTGATAAATTAGTATACAATTAATTTAATTATTTAAAATATTTTTAACGAAATGACCAAATCTGACTCTTGCTATCATTAATATCAACAGTACAAGTTTGTTGATCAATTACTCCTCCACTAGCTTGATTGTAATTTAAGCACTTTCCACTATTGATATTTTTTATTTGAATGAATCCGAAAACATTACCACCAATAAACTGCCATTTTTGATAATCTGGTAGAGGATCTTGGCAGTCATACTGACCAACTACATCTCCGTCATTTAAGCCAGCACCATTTACACTAAGGCACGTCCCATTTGAAAACTTAATTTTACCAGGTGATATATTAAGAGCAATAAGGTTATCGACAGTCATTAATCCACTTTGAGTATTGCAATTATTTATTTGAAGTGCAGCACTATTGTCAGTATCTCCAGTAACTCTCAAACATCCAGACGAGTCTCCAATAAGATAGTTTTGAAAATGATTTTGAATAGACTAGAATTTGGACGATATACATTAATTAAATTGTTAAACAAAGAAGAATTTAATATACCTGAGGACTAAATTGAAATGTCCAATATTGATAAGAATTCTCACTTTGGGAAGTACAAGTTGATAAATATATATAAGAACCATCGGTTGCAGCAGTAACACACTTGTCACTATTAGAATTTTGAATCTGGAATGGACCAGGCTGTTAAATAAAAATTAATTTAATTAATTATTAATCGATTATGTATTAAAAATTGAATAAAGATTGATTAAGTTTTTATTTTACTACTAGGGTTCCAATTAAATTAAACTCATGATCCCAAGTACTAGAACATTCAGCTCCTTGAATAATATGAACCCCATTTAGTGGACTTCCTGCATTAACTTCCATACAAGAGAAACCTATTGCTAAAAATCCAGGAGTCGTGGGATTCTAAAAAGGAAATAATTGTGCGTAAATAAATTATTTGAAATTAAGTTATTTCACTAATAGTATACAGATCCAGTTGCGAATTGAGCCTTCTGTTGCTGATTTCCAGTATATGGCTTTAACTCAAACTCCGCATTTGCTGTACGTGCTTGATTAATTGTTTGTAGGGCGTTGGTACCACCAAAACCAATGTTATAAATAGGACCAAAAGCTTGCTAAACATAAATCTTTAAAATTAGTATACTTATTTAATGAGTTTAATATTTTTCAATATTACACTAATTAGTGTAAATGTCCATAATTGTGTCAAAGTAGCAAACGTAGTGTCACAAGTCTGGATATCCAAATAAGCACCACTGTTCTGACTTGTTAGACATAAACCACTATTTGGATTTATAAATTGAAATCCAGGAGAACCCTTATCATTTTAAACAAAAAAAGTAGATTTTAATGACAATAGTTTTTATGGGTTATAAATATTTCTTACCAAATTTTGGGCAAAGGTCCAAGTTTGACCAGCACTTCCAACGCAATCTTAAAATCAATCAATAAATAAAACAAATAGTATAATCAATTTGATTTTATATTTACCTGATTGGGTTACATGAGTTCCAACAGTTGATGAGGCCACTGTCATACATCTTCCGCTTTGTAGAACAAAGTTATACTAAATATTAATATATTTATATATATATATAAATATTTTGAAGACTATAGAAAACAAAGGTTCACTTACTCCTGTAAAGGCTAAAACTTGAGTAGTTTTTCCAGTATCACATCTTTCCAATACAAGTTCAACATCATTTCCTAGATTATTGCCTTGTGAATGAATGCATTTATAGTAGGATGATGGGTCCACATTATAAAGTCCAAAATATTGCTGGCAAAACTAAAACAAAAAGATAGAATTACTATTTATTAAAAACATAATAGGAAAAAATCTTACTATATTCTGTACAAAAGAAGAAAACAATATTATTAGTAAAAACTTCATCATTGTCGTAAAATTATTATTTATTAGCGTAGCGATTCTTGTGTGGATAGTTTAATTTGGAAATGAAATTATTAGTCTGAGTTTTGATGAAAAATATTTTCTTAACCAATTGACATTTAACCTAAGTTATCATCTCTAATAAAAATACATAATCAAAAAGAAATTCGGGAAAATATTCTGAGTGACGTCTGCGAATTTTCATTTCCATGATAATTTTAGTTAAACAATATTTAGTTAAATAACTTTAATTATCTTATAAAAATTATTAAAATGTCAATGGAAAAATGAATAAGTTTTCATAATATAGATCAGAGGAGAAAGTCGCTTTTCGAAAAATATTCATCACGAAAATTCAGAATAAATAAAACTACGTAAAACAACAATGTAATAACTCAATTATAATAGTTTCCACCAATGGAAGGAAGAGTTAAATTGATGCTCAGATGAAACCGTTCGTGGGATTATATCTTTGCTCATCACGTTAAGTAGTTAAGTTAAAATTACTGAACACTTTGCTGAATTTTGAGGAGATACAATACTTGATTAAGTAGCCACACCAAATAAAGATCTTTAACAAGTAACAATTTCATCCTCACCTCAATTTAATATTTTGATCGAGAAAAAAAATTAAAAAGCAAGTGCGGACGGCCACCCGGAATTGGTAAAGCCATAAGTTCATCAGCGACTACCATGTTAAAATTTTCATATTTTAAATACTTTTATTTATTCCAAATAAATTCTTGTTTTATTCCACAATTATTTAAACAATAGCATCATTCGTTCTGAATCAATCATACCACTTCGACCCTGAAATTCCGAAACAAGTCCACTTTGAATATATTCTCATAAACTGGGTATCCAAGAGGTGAGTCAGCACATTCTGTCAGCAGATTCCTCATCAAATGTCGATCATGCTAAAATAGCGAGTTTTTAAAAAAAAAATGAAACATTTTAATTACACTTCTTAGCGCATACCTGAATTGAAAATCGTTCATCGTCATCACTGGTCAAATATAACAATTCCAAGTTAAGATTCGTCCATACTCCTTCCAGAACTACTTCATCCATTCTTCCAATATGAAATTTCAGACCAGTCGGATCGTAAGTAAAAATTTTCATTTGGCTCATACCCTCTTCTTTTGGACTGAAAGATACAATCGTTTCACCTTCTTTCATTGGTGGAGAAGATACCATTACTGGAATTTCGTTTGGTGTGCAAAATTTAAAATATCTCTCGTAAAGTGTAAGCTCTTGAAATATTTCATCCTCCGTTGGAGATGATTCGTCTTCCAGTATACCCATTTGATATATCTCATCAAGGGTCAATTTAGCTCCATACCTATTTTATAAATCCATTCCTTATGATGAATTCAACACAAAAATTAGTCAGTAGCAAATGAACCTGAATGCTTTCGTTGTAATCTCGATTATATTATCAGTATCTAATGATTTAAGTTTCATTGCTTCATTTAATAGAAAATTCTCTTCGAAGTAACGATGTAGTTTAATCTCATCAAAATCTAAAATTATGAACGTAAAAAACTGATCCTCAAGTCATAACTTATAAGGAACCAAAAAGTTTTACCTCTTGATGAATGGACAAGTTTCCAAATTTTAGATGTAAGTTTCTCCATCCTATCTTTAATAGCAATTGAAGGTATTGATTCTCCAACACACTTTTTAATCCATTTTGTCTTCCAGTCAACAACTGTGTTATTAACACTTTGTTCATCCAATTCGATACGGTTGGTTAATGTAAATAGATCAGAATATTCCACTGGTGATGGTGGTTGTGTCAACGATGAGAAACTGTTTCTCCTTGTTTCATCCATATTTGCGTATAGTTTATCCCTATCAGGTACTTCAATATCAAACATTGGATTGTTTGTTCCATATGAATTGGTCATAGTTGTTGTATTGACAGTAGAATGAAAACTTGTTGAAGAAATTGAAGCGCTATAATACGCTTCTCCCTTAAATGCTGGTTTTCCTTTTATCCACAAATACGAAAATGCTTTAAAGAAATTTTGTTGAATGATGTCTTTTTCTCTTGGCATCGAAATGGGAGGAATCGTTGAACGAGATTCAGAGTATGATGGTACTTTAACTCGAATTAATGGTTCAACAACAGTCAATTTCCCTTTAATAAATTTTTTCAATGAGATCCAATCCCTTTTTCCTCTACTTTCGAATATTTCATCCATCCATGCGGATTCCTTAGAAATTGAATAAAGTTCAATGACATTTTTGTAAAGAATACTATAAAGTAACGCTTTACTTGGTGATGACATGAAGTTTGCTCCTGCATTTCTAAGCCTTTGACACCAATGTATAAAAAATTCCATCCAATTCCAAGAATTCGCATGAAAATTAATCTGTCTTCGTATCTACCAACGAAGGAATCTCGAAGTTCTAAGCCTAGGTGTATAAAGGAAATTGTACAAACTAACAACTAAAGTTGAATTTCCTTACGAATTCCCACATTGACAGCCCTCTTGACGAATTCCTTGACCAATGGCGGTGAGAGAGATGCGTAAATAGCTTCATCCAAACCAATATTTCCGGAATTATCAATCAGTTTCTTCTTTTGTTTGAACCATCTTCCTTTCCAGAATGACATTGGACGAGGAAATGCAAGTATAAAGAAAGGAAGGGTGAACAAAGGTGTTAAAGCCGTGCCACTGACAATACTTGCCAAAATTACTGACGCAATTGTCATAGGTAATCCAATCAAACATGTTGCTATAATTTAAAAATTTTATATCATTAAAATAACTTAAACAACAATATTTTTCAATAGAATACCTGCGACTCCTGACTTATTTTCCAGAAGTGGAGATGCAAAATCTGCAAATGTGAATCTTATTATTGATACTATGTGACCCCAAAACTTCAACACAATGCTTCTCAATAATGATACAAAGAAAATGAGTGTAGTAAACTCAATCTCGTTTGGAAAATCTGAAAATCCTGTTGCCATTTTAAGTATAGCTGAAATCATCATATCGATTGTACTTCCTTTAGAATGAAGTATAGCTCTTGAAAAAGCTCGAATATTAAGAGCGATGGAAATAAGATGAAGTAATGAGCGAATATTACTTTTTTCTCCACCCCCTTTTCCTGTCTTTTCAATTTCCAAACATATCCAACCCTGTAACAGGAGTGTTAAAATTTTCTGGAGTAGAAAGTTTGTCCAAACTTTGATAGCGGATGGATGACTTCTTCTAAATAAAGCCATTTGGACGATTTGAAGTATGAGACAAACTGTAGCAGCTGCTCCCATAAAAATACCATCAATCGTTTCTTTTTCAAGCGGTAGTACAAGAAGTAAAGCGACAAAACATACGGATATTACGAATGATAACCAATGAGCAAACATTCGAACTTTTCCTGATAATTTAAATTTTCCTCCAACTGAAGTTTTAGCAAACGACATCAGAACACCTATGATTTAATTACAAAACTAAGAGTGAGGGAAGATCAATTTTGTAAAAATTATACTTGTATCCAAAAGAATGAGGTATGAAAATGCACATTGCATGGTGAGTCCAAATATTTCATAAGATCCAGTTATGAAAGCAAGGAGGCTGTATAACATGGCAAGTACGAATCCTATAAGGGATCCAAAATAGAAATATGATGGACTTCCACCTAGTCCAATCAACGCCTAAAAGTAGTAAGTCATAAGTGCAACTAAAATTTCATTCTGACCATTTTTAAACCGTGATTCTTACAACTTCTATAAGCCATGGGAATAATGCATCCAAAGGTGGAAGGAATCCCAAACCCCACCCCAGTGGTAGAAGTGACAATGATGTGATATAAGGAAACACATCCACATCACCGTTACAAATTCTAATTTAAATACAAAAAGTTTAATTTTAATTGAGTCTATGGATTATTATTATTACTTACCTCCATATAATGAAATACGTGAATCCGATAATTCCAACGTAAAATGGTCTATAAAACTGAGATTTTCTTTGGTTGGAGTCAAATGTTGCAATCTCAGGTGGAGCACTGAATACAGCACTAAATCTCGACGTGCACAGTACAAGCAAAGATATAAGACGAAGTGGAATGCATGAACCATTAAGTAATGGAACTACAAGAGCAGAAGTAAGAGACGAGAAGGCAACTGCAACAATATGTTGTACAGATAAAGTTGTATTTGGTGATATGTAAGCCCAAGTTGATGGTGAGAAAATACCTTCATACGCCACCTTTAATAAAAATTATACATATCATAACCAAAAAATTTAAGCATATTGTGATTGATTTTCTATAATCAAAGTTTCTGTTTTTAAACTTATCCAGAAATAATGTGTTATGTAAAAAAAAGAGTTACAAACGTACAAAATCTTCCTGAGCGAGAAAGTTTCGATCAGCAGAGAAAGATCTCGGACGTACAAGATTCCTTTCCTTTTTAAGTATTAATATAAATACTGTCAGAATATTGTCAAGAAGAGCAAGGCTGAACCCAAACATCAAAAGTTTCCATAAACTACTA
Organism: Friesea truncata; assembly: GCA_034699725.1. Lineage (NCBI taxonomy): Eukaryota > Metazoa > Arthropoda > Collembola > Poduromorpha > Neanuridae > Friesea > Friesea truncata. Next base: position 3,290 of record JAQGCN010000896.1, on the reverse strand, counting down.
TCATGCCGATCACCAACACCTGCATCAACGCCGTAGTAAACAGGAATCGGTAGAATAAAGATGAATAATTGTAGTAGCCCAAGCTGAAAAGGGACATATAGAATTCTAGCACCTCCAAAAAGATTCTGAAAGCACCTTTTAATTGCAAAAGGTCTTTTGTACTCACTCAAGAATGGAGGAGACATCCTCCCTTCTTACTTTAATACAAATCCAGCTACATTTATTAAAATATAAGTTAACGATTATTTTATTACACAAGTATATGAGCTTTATTTTCAAAACATATGTGTTTTGGCGTATTATGTAACTAAGGTTACGACGAACCACACACAACACAAAAAATCGATAATCATTTATCTAAAATTTTAATGGAGGAATTTATATCTAATGGAGAATTACTTAAGAAGAAATCACGCTTTCATTAAGATCAAATTATAAAAGCTTTATAATGTTTATCTGCTATAGTAATTATCTAAAACGTTTTCGAAAAAAAATCAGTGTGAATGCTTTGTAATAAATTATAGAAAATGATATGTTTTCAAACTTTTGATAATAAATCGTAGAACCGAATTTAGAAACTTTGACTTTATATTAAAAAGTAGTATCACTATTTATAATAATTGCAATTTTGACTATAAATATAGTTTGTTTTAGAACATTTTGCATGTTTCATAGAGACTCCCTTCAACTTTATTGCCGTTTGCTATGATAATTAACATGTCAAATTTAAATGTCAAATATTTTCATTATTTGAATAAATTTGTTTAAAGTTTAAATTTCAAAAATTTGGAGTTATAATTTCATATATGTAACTTAAAATAATAAATAAATATGATTTATTTCATGCACAAACAAAAGCTAGAACTTAAAAACAAGTTTCATATAAGCATTTTGATTTAAAGATTAGAAATTGATTATAAATTAAAAAAAAGTTCAGACTAATAATAGGACGTTCCCATAAATGTGTTTTCCACACATAATGATTAATGCTAATTTTCTCTTTTCCGAAACTAAAACTATACTCAATAATTTATTATGAAAATAAAATTTAAATATCACTTTACTTTACCGATATTTTGATAAAAATTGTTTTCTTGTCTTCTATAGAAGTAAATTTAGTTATCTATTCCAAATTCATCAGGAAGCATGCTTACAAAGCTAGAAAATGAATTCTTGCAACATGCATACGATTATGTCTGTTTTTGTAACATCAGTCCATTTAAGAAATACAAAACTTCTGTCACACTTGATGATAAAAATCGCTTCAAACAATTCTGGAGGATTATCATTTTGTGCACGAATATCGTTAATTTAATTTTTCTTTCGTAAGCTTTTATTACAATAGGTGACTATACTGGAATGTTTTTAAGCTTCTTTCCTATGATAGCCTGCTCTTGTGGGGTTATGTATAATATTACAATATGGGCAAATGCTGAATCTATCGTCTTCCTTTTAAAGGAAATAACAAAAAGAGGTAAGTTGTATTAGGTATAAATAAAAAGTTTTAATTAAATAAATTATATAAATAACAGGCCAGAAGAAATCGAAGCCACAAGAAGAGAGACAGCATAATACTCGAGAAAGGATATTTATATTGGTAGTGATATGCATCTGTCCTTGTATTTTTTTTTCATTTTATACAAATGATGGTTGTATATTTTTCTTTTATGAAACAATATTCATATTATTTGGATGGTTTTCTTTGTTTGTGCATATTCGCAATTAATTTTGATATTTCAGTTAGGATTATGTTACTTTATTCAACGTACATGGCATCAATATTTAATTTAGAATTTCAACTTAAAAAGTGTTGGTAAGTTTTTATTGAATTTGTATAAAGTATAAGTTAATGAATTATTTATTTTATTTAGCAATTTCAAAGAAATGAAAAATTCTCAGGAAGTTCAGGAAGATATAAATGAAAAGTTACAAGGGTATCGATGCATTCAAATTTTAAATGAATTGCATAATACTGTAATGGGTTCTCATTTTGTTCCAACATTCCAGCTGGCATTATGTGTTGTTCTCGTAACGGCTGCATTTGTTGGAATCAAAATGTTTTTACTCATCCATCCTATAGTTTATTTTTTCTTTTTAGCATATTTTGTTTGTGGATTGACTTTATTTAGTTGTGGACTTCAAAAAATGTCTAACATTTACAACATCTCAAAATATTTTAAAACACGAATTTTGACACAAATATCCAAATGTATCTCAACTAATAATATAACAACAGAATCATTGTTATCATTTCCCATATTAAAACGTCAAGTGAGTGTTTTTATTATTTGGAAGGGAGAGCAAAATTAACATTGTTTGACAATGCTGCACGCAGTTTGTGTTCTATGCTAATCACTTTTAAACAAATATAAAAATCCTCCATTAAAACTATCATCATGGGATAATTAACACATGAAAATAATAGTTTAATAATATACTTTTCCATCCGTTTAATTTGCCATTTATATTAAAGCGTCAAAGTGTCACAAAGTACACATTTTTCATATAAGCAGAGACGGAAAATTATGAAAATAATATATGTTTTGTAACTCATACTCAACACAAGCATTTTGTCAAAATAGTTATATATTTAAATATCGTAATTAAACATTAGATTTTTAAATTAAATTCGAGTATAACTAATAGCTCTAAAAAAAGTTCGTTTTAGAATGCTTGTATTTATGGTGAAAACATGTTATAAATATGATTTATGGTGAAATGGCACAATTTGGTTCTGATAACCACAAGAATCTTGTATTACACAATTCATGAACTGTATTGCCTAGATAAAATTGTATTTAAGGTCAATAAGTAGAATAATTGAATTGCTTAATTTATAAAATATTTTATAGAATTTTCGAACTGTACATTTCGAAAAGACACGTGTCTTTTCTGAAGACGAGAAATTAATAGCTACTTAGTAAAATCATTGTTATTTTTTCCTCTATATAATTACGGAATCAATCTTTTAAAATTCAAAGCTTGAAATTATAATATCAAATAGGCATATGTTATTAAAATAATTCTATACCCTCGCCAATAATAATTCTAGTAATATGGGTTGCAAACCGGTGGGTATGACCTCTGATTTTGACACATTCGACCGGTGAGTAGTATAGGTGAAAGTTTGAGAAAGTAAAATTTTGCGAATGCGGGCGTAGTGAAAGTAATTTGGTGTATTGCGCAGCTATTCTGAAATGTGGCGGAAGAAAGAAGTACTTTTGCGGAATCCGGCCACGCCCGGCGCGGCCGGATTCCGCCGATTTTTTCTGTTCTGTGCCAACATGCAG
>JAQGCN010000895.1:0-13644 GCA_034699725.1 Friesea truncata | reverse complement strand
TTAAGCGGCCTAAATTAAAATATAATAGACTATTGTAACGCTAAACATAATTTTTCATAGCCATCATAATAAGCTAATTTACTGCGTTGAACGTTGTTGAGGTTTAAGCCAGAGCTCATGAGAAAGTGGACATATTCCTCCTCCTCCATTGTGTATGTGTTGCGTCTGAAATTATTATCAACATAAATTTTTAATTAACTGAATTTTTCCCATTAAATTTAATCTTACAGGTGCAGACATAATTATTAAATTTTGTATTAGTCAATTAATATATTTATGAATGATACTTTAAGGAAAAATGAACTATAAATACATTTTAAAATTGATTATCACCTTCATTGGTTAATTTCAATAAGGAAGTTGATTCAAACTTAAATCAAATATGTGCTTTAATAAATTTAGTTTTAATTGAAATATCAAATAACATTAGTTGAACGCTTAAAATTAACTTGCTAGATTGTTATATAAAAAAAAATTGACACATTTATGTGTTATTTATTCAGATTTATTATTAAGACTAAATATCGAAATATTAAAATGCATTGTATACATTTCTCAGTTCATAACAGAATCGAATGAATTAGAATCATTAGATACGGGAATTTATTAAAATTGAACATTGGAACTGAAGTAAACATAAATACAAAAACAGCAGCAGTCAAAACATTATAATCTCAACTTTGCAAAAAAATTCATTCACTGTTAAATTAATTGATTTTGCACTAAACTGTCATCAAGTTCTCACGTGAATTGAGTGTATTTGTATTTGCAATAAAGTTTTCAGCTAATTTACAAAATTAACTGTAGCATAACCACTTTGACCTCTGAATCCATGGTATTTAATTTTATCTTTTGTATAAAAATTAGGAATTGATGAGTTATTCCTTTCTACCATGTAGGAAGGAACTTATAAAAATTGAACATTGGAACCGAAGTAAATATAAACACAAGAACGACAGCCAAAACATTCATTATAATCTCAGCTTTGCAAAAAAAAAATTAATTCACTATTAAATTAACCGATTTTGCACTAAGCTGTCATCAAACTCTCACGTGTGAATGAAAGATCTTTTAAGTTAAATCTTTCACCCTTAAAAATTATATTTTTTGTTACGCATTTTATAAGAGTGTACGTCGTACATAAGAAAACGACTGTTAACCTCATCAGATTGTTTTTATTTTTCAATTAAAAAAATACAATTACTTAAGATATGAATTGCTTTATAGAGAATTGGCAATGGTTATAAATGTAATAGAATAATCAAGATTTCTATGAAGTACAGTTAGTAAAGCATGTTTATCCAAAATACCAAACGATCCACATCTTATTGCTAAATGTTGACTTCCACGAACTTGTAACTTATTAAGCTTTGATTTATTTGTTTCTGTTGATTTTTGAAGCATTTCTTGCGAATACGATTCTATTTTTGCTACACAATAAATAAAAAATATTACTACCAATGTAGAAAAAACTGTAGGGATTATTGCACTCAATTTAATAAACAGATCTTGATTCGGTTGTATTACTAATAATTTATAGATTACACTTAACAATGTACACCAAAATATCATCTGAGGACCAATATTTCGAATTGCAATATTTAATTGGGATATAAGTACTCGTATTGTATTATATTTACTCAACCAATTCTTAAATGATAACCGATGTCTACTAACTGATAATTGTTTAGTATTCCGCTGTATTCCAATGACCATTGCAATGATTGTAAAATAAATATTAAACACAAATGAAAATTCAGCCACGGTTATAAATTGTAAAACTATTGCAAAAAATCTTAAAATTAGAGACGAATTATTAGTACTTGTATGATCATATTCCCAGTTCCCTTCCACTTTCTTGCAAATTGGAATCGCTGTCATGAATATGTGATAATTACATTTAAAGATGGATACGATGAAAAATACAATACCTATAGCTAACTCGGCAATACACCCAACAATAACAAACGCTAAAGTTAACTTATGTGTAAGCTTCTCCTTTCTGGACAAAAAAGTACCTATGGAAACTTTTAGCCAAAAAATAAAATTAGCAAACCATGAACTTCAATATTTACTATATTGTTAAAACTAACCTGGAAATGTACTGTAAAATACAACATACATGTTAAAGAGTCTTGCTATATCATCCATTGATTGATGCAATTGGAAAATGCCAACAAATGACATAACGGAGTACGGCAAAAACAGTAAATTATGAATAGCAGAATCTAAATCTCCTAAATCTAATGAACCATACGCATAAATACGATGTATACAACTTGAAATTAATATAATATTTCTCATAGTTCCCATTCCCATACTTAAATAAAAATATAAAATATCCTTCCATGAGCTTATTACTTTGAATTTCTCTGTCAAGGATTCGAAGAAAATTGGAGAAAGTCCAAAGTTTTTAGAATTAGAAATAATCCATTTAAACAAATTGATTAACTGTGTTGCTTCCATCCTAAATAGTGAACGATCTTACGAATGAGTCCTAAGAAGTAAGATTACCACAACTGAAACATCAAAAAACAGTTATCTAGTATATTGATCGTAGTTAAATTCGATTTAACTGGGACAACATTCTGTTCTCAACACAAAAGACAAAACTTACGAAAAAAATTACACAGTTTAAATATTTTAATAGGTTAAAATCGATTTAAAACAAACACGTTTATTCCTTCGGCTCTACAAAGTTAATACTAGTATATCCACGTTGACCTCGGAACCCATGGTATTTAATTTCATCTTTTGTATAAAAATTAGGAATTGATGGATTATTTCTACCTCGTGTACTTAAATCAACACCAGAAGGCAATAGATGATTGTATTCACCTTCTTCTTGACCACGTGCCCAAATGACATGAGACTTCTTATCCAAGTACCAGTCATTCCATCTGTCTCTTATATCTTTAGCGTAGATTTGTTTACGAAATACAAGTACTGTTACACCACCTTTCTCCCATCCTCTTCCAGCAATTATATCTTCAGATCCATCCCAAAGTGAATCTTCACGAGGTGTTGATATATCACCGCTCCAGTAATCAAGGATTCTGTATTTCTCATCACGTGCTGAACCAATCACAACATCACAACAGGCCATTGGATGCAGAGGTGGTGGGAGGAACGGACGATCTTGTAGAGTGGAATTGTTCACAATTTGGCGTTTGGCTCGTCGGAACTTTGGTTGAAGATTATTGGCCGGTGTTGGGTATCTAGTACATTCTCCATCGAATGTTGTAGGACGCCACCCAATAGCTCCATATGAAGTACCATTTACAAATAAAACAAATTCAACTTGGGAAATTGTATCTTCCAATACCTAGAAAATCAAATAAATGCTATCGTCCTACATATTATAAGCAATGTCAAATTGTTACCCTCCAGTAAAGTATAACTCGTGGATCCAACGGTTTGATATTGTAGTTACTGCGAAGTGTCTCCAATGTCAGTGACGAAGGAGAAGGTAACGGATACTTTCCCTCTTGATTCACTTTCGTACATTTTTTACCAATGTATCCAGCTTTACAAAAACATTGTCTCCTTGGTAGATTCGTACCACCTAAATCAACGCATTCACCACGTCCTCCTCCACCACAGTCTGAATTTGTTTCACATTCATCTTCGTAAGAACATCGCTCACCCCAAAACCCTAAAATTATAATATTCACTTTACAAACTGCTAATAATGTTAATTCCTTACCTCTGTTACAGACGCATCTTCCAAGTGAATTTGGTGTTCCGTTTCCAGAACAAGTTTCCTTGTATTTATTTTGAGGAACAATTTCAATATCTCCACATGACCAGAACCAATAATATGGATTGCCTAATTCAGCACTTTGTCTTAATAGACGTAGTATACAATCACTGCATGTAAAATTATCAGGTAGACGTACTGGTTGACTTGTAGCCCTGAAACAACAAATAAGTCATGAATACTAAAAATACAAAGCTTATATGAAAATATTAAGAACTGACGTTGGATCATTGGAGTCTAATTCTGATGCAAGCATATATAACTGTGTTCCATTGCCAGATAATATTTCAAGTCTGTGTGAACCCTATTCAATTGAAATAATATTGAAATTAACAATTCAACAGCATATTGCTACATTTTTATACCTGATGAGAATATCCGAGATGCCACGTTACATTAAATGTCGATCCGGCTATTAGACTTGTTTTGATTGTACCTTAAACAGACAAAATTTCGTAAAAAATTGTAAAGCGTAAAATACATTTTGATGTTACCTTTTGGCATTCCACATGGTGGTATTGACCCAACACTATCCAGATAATCTAAATTATATTTACGTGCTGGTGGAAACGTTAAAGAGACATGAGCTCCAGTAAATATTGATCCATTTAATAGAATTATTAAAATTAAGATTTTACTACTGAATAGAACCATTGCAAAATCTTTAACTAAAACCATAAGTTAAGGAAGTTGATCTCTTATCTTCACTTGGGATACTTAATTTGATCCTTCCTCATTTGGATAAAGAGGTGATTGGAGGTAAACATTCTTGTCCTTCTCTCTCTCCTTTCACTTCCTTCCTATCCTTTTGTAAATTCATAGCAAAATAACAATCACTCAAATAAAGTTGCATAACGAAACAATAATTATGACTGAGTAATATAAAGTCTGTAGGGTTTAAAAGTTAGAAAGTGAAGAATAAGGAGTCCTTCCACTTTTTATACACCACAAGATCTTTTCTTGTGTTGTTGTGTGGTAATATAATATTCATGTTTAATAAATAATTTATTCATAAGTATTTGAAGTCTACTGTTTAACATTTGGTTAGATTTTGACAACTGTCAGAAAATTTGTATACACTGTCTGTCATAAATATTTTTATTTTTAATATTTATTTCATTCAACTTAGCTAAATAAAGTAATAGTATTTGAATTTAAGCTAACCAATACTTTAACTTCCTTTTATTTTTTAGAATTTGAATTTTTGAATAAAATTCGAATTTTTATTATTTACTTGCTTTATTCAAGCATTTAACTTGCCAATACTTAATTGATAAGGGAAGGTAAAATATGAATTAAAATATATATTAAAATATATAAATATGAAATAAATTCATAATTCATATTCACACTTTACTAATTTTGTTGTTATTTATGACAGAATTATGACATTCAAATAAAAATTAATAAACCCAAACAAGTATTTGCTCCAGATACCTTCCGCATACAAACTATCAATTAAACAAGTACCGCTTTCATATTTGCATAATTAATTAAAAAACGACCAAATTATCTTGTCAAATATCAAGTGAAGTATAATTAAGAAAACAGTCCTATTACATTAATTTATGCAATTGAGCGTAAGCTACCTCCTTTTGCCACGCGAGTGCATCCCTAAGCTGTACTGCAACTTTTTTAATATAACTTTTGTTGATATTATATTGTCAATTATTAAATGTATTATATAATTGTCCTACATTTCCATCTTACAATCGATAACCTGTTTCCTGTGATCTTTGTCCCAAAAGATGATTAAAAAGGTGTTAATTATATATTTCGTCTGATTCAGTTCCTTTATTTCCTCTCTCCGTTGCACTCTCATCATGTCTTCTTATCCACAAATAATTTTATTTCTTATTGTTATATTATTTAATACAATAGGCACAAATTCAGAAGAAGTGAAAAGTACTTCTGGAATTTTTGAAGAAAAAATTAAAAGTAAGATTGGTGTAAGGTTTGTAGACACTGAAGAAATACTGCAGAGACCAAAGAGAGTACCACAATTTTTGTAAGTAAAAAGTTATGATAATTAATACAACCTAAAAATTATTTTACATGGTGATTTTCTATACAGTCCATCATTCCAACAACAACAGGTTGCTGTTCAACCAGTAGTTCCTGTTGTAGAGAGACAAGTTCCAGTGGTTCCTGTTGTAGAACAACATATACATCATCATCATATTGATCATGTAGTTACACATGAAGAAGACGCACCGGTACTTTCAATATTTTTCAAAATATATAATATGCAATGCAATTATTTTTACGTTGTTTTAAATTTGCATTTTACAACTTCGTATTTTGAAACAGGAAATCGATCTATGGGATGTTCGTGATTCAATTCCAGGAACGCCAAATGAAGATTATCCAGTACTGCGTACCATCCCTAAGACACAGTTTAGTTGCCGTGGAAGAATACCCGGGTATTATGCTGATCCAGACACGAGTAAGTTGCATTCACACTTCGTTATAAACTTTTGCGTTAATTGAATATAATTTTCATTTTGTTATGGTTAAGATTGTCAAGTGTTTCATAGATGTAGTGAACATGAAGAAGGAAGTAGAAAGAGGATGGACTCGTTTCTCTGCTTAAATGGTACCACATTTAATCAGGAAGTAAGTATATAACATTAATATAATATAAGCATTCGAAATAAAAATACGAAAAAATTTTTTTGCAAGAAAATACTTGTTTGATTTTTTTTTTTATAGATCCTGTCTTGTGATTGGTGGGAAAATGTCCGTTGTGAAAATGCACAGAGATATTATAATTTGAACAAGGAATTGAACATGCGTGATGATGTAAGTAATATTATTTTGGAAATGATGATAAGTTTAAAAAATTTCGATTATGATCATAATTACATAGAGTGGGAAATACGTCGAGCTCACTGCACATCGCGATAATTCTGAAGAGAAATACGTATCGCCAGGTATAATTCCTAAAAATGAACGTCGACCACTCCCACCTCAATTTAGATCACCACTTAACAAGATTCAAGCTACTGAAAAACCATACACTGCTGCCGATATTCAAGAAGATGAAACTATAATTCAATCAGAAGGAGAAATTGATGCAAATGAATTAGCTGAAGAAGTTAAGAAACAACCATTGAGACCATCATCCACTGCAGCTCCATTGCCTCCCGATGTTGACGAAGATGAAGTAGCATTTTTCTTTACACCTGAACAACTTAATGCAATTCGAACAAGTAGAGGATTTGGGGAGAAATTAAACAAAGGAAATGCAGTAATTCCAACTTCCGCTCCTGTTACAACGTTTCATCCTCCCATGCGTAAATATATGGAAAATATTAACACTCAAACTCAGGCTCCGGACACAGGTATAGCATAGTTAACTTACTTCTTCAATGGATAAAAATTGATGTTAATTTTGTTCGCTTCCTTTAGTTCTTAACAATACTAATCTCAATTCAGAAAGTACAACAACATATCGATATCCTTTATATGGAAAATCAGAAGCAGTTTCTCCCAATGGCTTACCATTGAATCCAAAACCCAAGCAGAAAAATAACGAAAGATACGAAGATGATAATTTATTTGATGAAAAATTGAAAGAAACAAAAATGGAACAGAAACAGGTTAATAAAACAATGGATGTTGAAATACCGTTGGATGAATCTGAGGAAGTTGAACAAGTTCCAAAGTCTAATTTGAGTAACGACAAGACTACTACTACTACAACAACAACACCAGAGCCACCACTGCAAATACAAACAAGAAAGTTCAAACCTAAGCAAAGACTTAGGAAAATATCAGCTAGAAAAATAGACGAAGACAGAGACGAGCCTAAGCCTAGGACGAGGACGCCTTCAAGAAGTAAAACTCAAGTAAGTTGTCTAATATATCTTTGGGTGAATATTCTTACTTTAAAAATACTGCTTTTGTATGATGCCTTATTTATATTTGTAGATGGACCATGGTCTTCCATTTCCACGGGAGCAAATAGTAGTATATCCAGATGGGACACGTAAGCTCCTCAAACACAAACATTTACTACACTCAGATATTGAAGAAATACATCCAACGTATATATCTCACGTAAGACAGCCAATTCAACTTCAACCCGTTCTTGCTCAACCACAGCAACAACAATTTTACAATCCGTATTTAATTAATCCATACGCACAAACACAACAACATACACAAAATTTAGTTCAACAAATTCCAAACCAACAGAATCAAATTTCTTATTTTCAACCTCAATTCAGTCAACCACAACAATCAAACCAAGGACAAATTCAGTATAATCAGCAGCAGCAGCAGCAACCACAATTAGTACGTAGAGACGTTCAACCTAATCAATTGCAGCAGTTATTACAACCAGGACAGGCACAGTTTAGTCGGCCTATATTCCAAAACGCTCAATCGAATATTGCAACAACACAACAGATACAATCACAACAGAATATATTTCCTCTAACTCAAAGTTTTCCACATCAACCACCCCCATTTATGATAAATGAGCTTGGATTTCAAACTGCACCACCCGTAGCGACGCATGAGCATCATCATCATCATGTCCATGGCACTTATCATAAAGCGTTGGAACCCCATCATATCATACCTGCTTTCTATCACCAGAATAATAACCAAAAGTCGATCTCTAATACTAATAAAGACGCACTTATTCACCCGCATCATACACTTACAGAGTTACAAGATACAGTACATCATCATAACCATGCGAGAATACCGCAAAATCCTTTCTCTGCTGAACATTATGCAGGTGAAAGTCATCTTGCTGTAGCTGCATTTCATCAACTCCATCAACCAAATCCAGTGTTCCTTCAACACAACGGTTTAGCAGCTAATACTGGACCAATAATTCAACTAACTGATGCTCAAAAAGACACACTTCAAAGTGGATCAACACCTCTTATACAAGTGCAGTCAAATGCAGTACCACTATCACAATACATGCATGTGTTTAGTAGCCTATAAATTAAATACGGCAAAAAAATAAATATTTTATTAGTTAATTACTTCCGTGTGATCTCTAAATCTAATCAAAATTTACGTAAAGTGTTTATATACATTATATGTTAACATACAAATATACAAATTATACATCGATTCAAACTTTTAGTTTCTTGTCTCTACTTTACTTTTTACTGAATAAAAGTTTATATTTTCATCTGATCTGATTTTTTGGCAAGAGTTCTTGAATATTACTATTAAATTCAGGAATGGATTCGATAAATATCGGCAGTTTTATATTGATCTTTGTTAATACAAATTTTCATCTTCAAAATATTTAAAAAGAGTATAGCTGATTAAATTTGCTAACTTTGATTGTGTAACTTTGTCAGCGGTGACTGCTAGCTTTAGATTTAAAGCCTTCAATAATAAATTAACACAGACAACATTTTTTTTTAAAAAGATGTTATCTAATTTGGATCTTATTAAAGGAATGAAAATTATTTAAAATGTATTGCTATGTTGAAGAAATAGTACGATAACTTTGATGTACATTTTTATGAATACACTTGATTTTCAGCTTTAAACTATTTAAATAGATATAAATGAGATCAGCTTACTTTGATTTGTAAAATTAATTCAGGAGTGACCGCTAACTTTACTTTCAAAACGGACAAAAAATTAATTATGAAGAATATAACTTAATCTAAATCCTATTTAACAAATTGTAATTCTTTAAAATGTATTACATTGTTGAAGAAAATGTACGATAACTTTTATATTCACTTTCATGAATACACTTGATTTTCAGCTTCAAACTATTAAAATAAATACGATTGTTGAGATCTGCTCACTTTGATAGTTAGTTCATAAATGAGAATGACCGAAATATATCCTATTGAAAAAGAATGTGTTACAGATATTAATTGTCTTAGAATTCTTTTGTAAAGTTTTTATTTTGCCTTAAACCCATTGAAAGGGTCAAAACTTTGATGTTTTTGATAATACGAGCTGCACATTTTATATTCGTATCGGATATCTCACTTGCTATATCAAAACAGAAGTTTCGAAATTTCCTTTATAAAGTTATTAGTTTGTCAGAATCCCATCAAACGCGTCAAAATGTTGGTGTTTTTTTTTAATATAAAATGGGATTCACATTTTATATCTATTTTCTTATCGGATACAGGAAAATATAACATTAATATTTTCAGAAGAGTATTTTGAAAATATTAATGTCATATTTTCTCAAATTTTTATAGATGGAAGCAGAAAAGGACCCAATTTATATTCCAGCGTGCTATCAATGTGAAAATCGTAAAACTGAAGGTATAACTTTAATGTTGTACTTATATTTTGTAATTGATGATTTTTAAACATAATTAACAGAAGTGTATTTTCAAATGATAAGAGCTGATGAACTTTGTTCGAGTGAATGCTTACAATGTGCAAGCTTCCATGACATTGCTAGAGCTTCAGAATGTGCAAAACGCTGCTCATTTTTGCTATCCTATTGAACGTATGTTTAATCATCGTAAATGTTACAGAGCTACCTTCTGGTATGGTAAGAGCTAATTCAAAAGATATCTTTCAACCCAGATATTGTTTAAAAAAGAAATATTTTTAAATATTAGGATGTATTTATAAATCCACAACTCCAGATATGAATTTAACGACGAACTGTGTCGAATGTGCAAAAACAGCATTGAACTTGGTAGATGCTCAAGAATGTGCTATTGAATGTAACGGTCTTCCAACTAGTACAAAAACTGTTGAACATCCCAATATTGTAAATGAGCATCATTCTTCCTTATAACATTTTAACATTTGATAATAATTTACAGGTACAATGTACAGAGCGTCTAGGTATGTTAAACCTTAATCAACAATCGTTAATGCTGAAACTTTATATTCAATATTAGCTACTCCTGATGATTTTTTCTACTTCGAGATTCCTCCTTATGTCGTACATTACATGCATGTGTCAAATCCAGGAAACATTTACCCAGCACAAGCACTTGCTAATTCCTACATTGGAAGTAAGTCAATCAATCAGAATTAAACCGGTCGTGAAACTTTACCTTGCTTTCTTCCTACAGAGCGAGTCTTTGGAAAATTCAACATGTCACTATTGACATGGCATATTTCCATATTCTTAGAAATAAAAATTAATTGAAAATATTCATAATCTATAAAAACGTCATCATTTTGTATCTTCAATTACCTTAACTTTAACAACCAGTTACCAGACCAGACCAGAAGAACAAGCAACAACTCAGCAACCGTCATCAAATCAGTGCAATAAGTCGTAGAATTAACGAATCAATACAAGAAATATTTCCAATATATCATAAGCAACTTCTAATCTTCATTTTTCATCAGCCTTATCAACGTTAATGAATTTCAAAATTACAACGATAAGCAAACCCAAACAAAATTGAACAGAAAAAGGTTTTCCGCTATTTCTGAAAGGGAGCAGCCAAGCAGGTAGACGGAAGGGTAAAACTGTGTTTTGATTGGTTGGTTTTTGTTATTTGATGACATTTTTATGAAGAAAGAGAAAAAGAAGCTTGAGCTTCCCTCTGCATTTCGTTTTTTTAGGGAGAGACAAAACGTTTTTGTTACATTCCTCATTTGCCTTGGCTAACAGCCACAACACACAACAACTCTTTTGTCTTGGTCTGACTAGCAATTTTTTTATTTTGTTGAATTTTGTTTTATTACTTTTTACTTTTGTTTATCTAATTAATTGTGATTTAGTAATTATAAAAACAAAACATGGCAAGTAAATCAAAAAAGTCAGCTGCTTCGTCTTCAACTCTGTCTACACCTCAAGTTCCATCTTCTACATCTTCAGGTATAATAGAATCAATAAAGGCGTCGATTATTTTACGGGAGAAAATGCAGAAATATTAACACAATTTATTCATGTTTACAGTAAAGAATCCACCGATGACTCCAACGAGGATGTCTCGAGTTCAAGAAAATAACACATTGGCTTCTCTTAATGACCGATTAGCTGCCTATATTGAACGTAATCAACAACTTGAAAATGAGAACGCTAGTATGACCAAACAGGTATGATTTGCATTCGAAATAGGTTAATTCGATTCTTGAAGGAATTAACAATTTTTTAAATAAATAGCTGGCCAAATCCACAGAGCATACGACAAAAACTATCAATCGAATCACAAAGAACTTTGATAAAGAACTTGCCGATAATCGACGAATGGTTGATGAGACAGCCATTCACAGAGAGTATCTGGAGTTCGAACTCGATCAGATCAAGAATGAGTTTGGCGATATCAAAGCAAAGTAAGAAGAATCTACTCAAATCATGCTAAGATTAATTTATAACAATTGTTAAACTTTTTTTCAGACATGATAAGAAGGCAAAGGAATTAACAGCAGCATTGAAACATCTTGAAGCTGCATTGAGCAATGCCAACAGAGCTAATTCGGAGAAAGACAAATTAGCAGCTGAGAAAAAAGTTTGTGTTCATTCATTTAACAGTAATTATCCATTGTTTATGAATTTATTTATCTTCCAGGAATTCGAAGCTGAAAATAACCGTTTGCGTCATGAATATGGCAACATAAAACGGCAGTTCGAAGCTGAAACTATGAGGCGAATTGAAGCAGAAAACAAATTAAAAAGTAAAACCGAAGAATTTGTATTCAAGACACGCCAAAATGAGGAATTAATTCAAGAAATGCGGACTCAACGTTCTGTTGTTATTGAAGAAGTTGGCGACAAACTGGAACGGGTAACCTATTCTCAAACACTTTGAATTTTTAACAACTTTTGTTTAAAATACTGTTTTCATTTGTTTTATTCGGCTGGAGAGTAAGGCGGAGTTTCCTTAAATTCACCGCGCGAAATTCAAAGAGGGATTTTACCGATTATTGTTTACATTAGAAGTTGAATGTAATTGGTTGAAACCTTGTTTAATTAACGTTACTTTCAACATCATGAGTACACAAACGCTCGAAAAATTGAGGACAGGGAATTGGTGTTGCGTTCCTCTATGCAAACGGCACAGTCGCATGCCTGGAATTAAGATGCTACGCTTCCCAAGACCATTCAGCGAACGAGAGAAATGGGTAAAACGTATAAGGTAAATTAATAACTTAATAATGATAACAATTAATTTACAATCGTATTCGAAACTTTATTTTTCTTACAGAAGGCAGGATTGGGTGCCTAAGTTTTATTCCCGGATCTGCTCCTGGCATTTTCCTTCAAATAATCGTAAACTTGGGCCGACTAGGTTCGACTGGAATGAAAACAAGGCATTCACTCTAAATTATCCAAATGAAAATTCTAAGAAGAAAAATCGTAAGCAAATCATTGTTCCAACAGAGATGGATATCCCCATAGAACTTGGTATGCCAAATAATTCCAGTACTGATTTTTATATTCTTTCAAGCTTACATGAATAATTTCTTTTAGAACGGAGTTCGTTGGAGGGCCCACAATTACCTACCGAAAATGATAGAATCAATGCAATTTTAGAACAAACGAAACTGGAGTTAGACGAGACAAAGAAGAAACTCGAAGAGAAAACGAAAGAATGCCAGGATCTCCAAGAAATTGTGAAGAATTATTCCGTCACGTGTGAACAATTGAAAGAAGCAGAATTATCGATTGAGACGTTGAATGAGGAGGTTGCTATTTTGAAGAAACGAACAATAACTTATGCAAATGTCAAGGCTCATATAATGTTCGACCGTCTGACTGGAATTTCGGTTAAAACATTCGACGCATTTTGTCATATTCTGAAAAATAAGCCTATCGTTTACGAATATGGGTGGAAAGTTAGTGCCGTTTCATTCGAAGATCAAATGCTAATATTTCTTATGAAGATGAGGATGAATTTAACGTTTGAATTTCTTAGTATTTTATTTGGAAAGACACGCAGGACAATTTCAAATGTTTTTTT
>JAQGCN010000894.1:0-13654 GCA_034699725.1 Friesea truncata | reverse complement strand
AATCGGATTTTTGCCAAGCGTGAAGGTCATACGCTGAAACGCTGCAAACTCATAAATACTTTCTTATCCTTTCCCTGAATCATAATAAGTGTTAAGTTAATATGCATACACTAAAGAATGCATCATAAAATTGCAAATGTGCAATTGCTTATTATATCCTCATCCTCATCGAAGCAAAAAATACGTACAAGATGCCTATAAAAGACTCCCTTTCCTTCTTGATGAGGCTGACCTGTTACACAGAACAGATAGTAAAAATTATGTAATTCCGCAATAATAATGCTCACGAGTAAGAAACATTGCGAAAAATTGGCTGGTTTTCCTTTCCTTTGGCATTTTATTTATTTTGCTAGACTAGAGATTTAACCTCGTCGTCCTTGTATTGATTTTTAAAGACCTTTACATGATGAAGGAGGAGGAGGTCCTTATGATGACTTGATTATTGTAAAAACAGGTCGAAAATAAACGTAATAATTCAATTTTTTTAAGATTATTTACTTTGTAATTTCAATGGCACAAGACATACGCAGGGAAAGGTTAAACGTATACACCTTTTTTGCCTAAACTCTAATTTTGTCATCAAAGATTTACTAATACATTTTGACACCAAAAGTGACGTGACCTTCATTTTATCGTCATCGTCATAGGGATACCACCACCACTACCGAAAAAATAGGCTAGTAAACAAAATTAAGAAGCCAACGACGCCACTAACTTCTCTCTTCTTTCTTTTTCTTCTAAAATTTAAATCACTTATCATCCACGTGTGTGTTTAATTTTAACGAAATTATCAAATTTAATGTGTTTGTTTTTGTATTGATTAAGGTCATACCCACAACAGCCACAAAACAACCATTATATTCTTAAAAAGTGTCTCATTCTATTTTTTACAAGAAAGGAAGAAGACTTTCATCATTTATCATCAATTTAATCAGTAACCAACAGGAGCAGGACTGTCACGTGTTCTGACAAAAAATAGGTGAGATTGATAATAATTACGTCGCCATTATTGTTGCTTTTGCTTTTATAGCAAAAAATACTTAGCTAAGTGTATGTGTTTATTATTATTTGTTGTTCGTTTTTTAAGCATAATTGTTGTGTTAAGTTCCTATCCTATCGCCTATCCTTCTTCTTGTTTTTTCCTTTACGATTCTTGGAAGCCTGGCCTGGCCTCCTCCTGCCTGAAAGTGAAATGAATAATACGAAGATCATCTTTAAATTATCATGGAGAAAAAACAGCTGCGATTCTACGTCTACCTACGAATAAGTTCATTCCATACAAGTTTAAGTTAACCAGAGAGATTCTTACTCGGTCAATTCAGAAAAACAAAAATGTTATTTGTGAAGTTTTTCTGTACATGTGCTGTATAGTAGGTTTTATATCTTCGATCTTTTCTGAGCAAACCAAACCATCCAACCAACCAACCACTTACTACTATAGCTATGCTGTGCTGTGAGGTGGGGAAAGAAGTCAGCCTACCACCAGTCAGTCAGTCACCAGAACTCAACTTGTTATGTTCCAGAAAGATCAGTTTTAGTAGTTTTAGTATAATTCCTTTGTTATGAAACTTTTGTGAAAAATAAGTGCTTCGCTCATTTAACAAGTGCTTTACTTACTAAACTAAATATTGACTATTTTCTGTATTTGTTTCATTACAGTTAATTATCCTAAGGAGATTGTAATGCAAAATTAAAAGTGCGTTTTAAAGACAGGAAATGATTATGGAGCATCAAATTTACGACGCTGCTACTCATGGGAAACTTAAAGAAATTAAGGTAACCAATTACTTTTACTCACGATATTAAACAATTGAAAACTCTTAAATTGTGAAATGAAAGTGAGATAGATAAATCGTGTTGCAATAAGAAGTCAATAATCATTTATTTATTGTTTTTTGAATTTTCAATTTATAGAATGTACTGGAACATCGACCTATTTCTGAAAGACTTCAACTACTTTCTAGTAGAACCGAAGGGGCTACTCCATTGATCGCTGCTTGTCGCAATGGACACACAGAGGTTAGTTGAACCTGTTTTAAGTCATAATTCAGGAGATATTAATTTTATTGTTGATTTAGGTGGTACGATATTTGATACAAAATTGTGGAGCGGACGTTGAGCTTGTTGGATCCGGTAAGTATTATGTTTATTAATGTTCATTATTACTTGCATGAACAAACATCTCGTCTTTCTTTCTTTGTTCTCACGATGGACATTGTCCTGTCCCTGGCTGGAATTTTCATGTGATTTAGGTTTAGTTTACGTCATATGAAAGTTAAGTTAGATTTAAATTATATTTTTCAACTTTTTTCATCTTTGTTTTTGATTTCAACCACCACCATCCACCACCATCCACCACCAATGGTTATTTATAAAATTCAAGGCAATTCATGAGTAATTCGTAGAGAATTTGTTTTTCCTGATTGAAGAAGAAGTTCTCATGATTTCAGTCTTCTTAATTTAGTGATTGTGGTTTTGTTTCTTACGTCTTATAATAGTTTAAGGATAACCTTTTAAAATTAAATGTTTGTTTGTTCCAGTTTCATTTTACTTCATGAGAATAAATAACGCAATTAACCCAACAAACACAATGACTGTTGTGTCTAACCTAATAAACTAACCTAACATTGACATTACCTCCCTTCCTGTAAAAACTGGAATGGTTACTTCATGATTTTTTTTAAAAAAAATTGTTCATAATTTACAACTAATGCTTCCTTAATTCTATAACTATTTTTATAACTTTTCCTGACTTAATTTTATAGATTTTAATTCTTAACTTAACCAAAGGTCATTACAGCAATAAACAAAAAGAGTTTACATAATTGTCGTCAAGTACGAAATTGTTGGAGTTAATTTTATTATTTTGTAAATCGTTGGTAGATAGCCAAGGTTCATTTACACGAAGTGAATATTCTTTTGTAAACTTTTTTTTGAGTTGATTCACATTTCAACTCGATGATAATTTTCTTATTTTTCTGCCTTGCTTTGCTTCTGGTTCGCTGATTTAAAACTTAAATCTTTTAAGAATAAACTAAACTGCTCATCTCCTTTTTTTCAGTCTATTGAATTCTTACTAAGGTGTCTCCTGTCCCCATCCCATCCTACTCGGAAGTTAAATGCCCTCCTTCTTCTTAGTTCAGTCAACTTTTAGAAAATGATTTTTAAAATAACATTTTATAAAGTATAGAATTTTAATTCGTTTCTTCATTATGATGACTCATGAAAAGAAAGAAAGAACTCTTGCCAAATCCTCTTTATTTGTCAATTTGATTCGCACTACTACTTACCTACTATTACGGGGAATATTATGTAAATTTATAAATCATACCTTTTTTTTCCTAGGTCAATCAAAATTGAGTTACTTGTATACATAAATATAATTAGTATAAAAATTTTACGGCGTAATTTCTTCCTCAAATCTAAAGCTGTTTTAAAATATAAGTGGAGGATGCTTAATAAATATTAGTATATAGACCTCTACTCAACACTTTTTTCATCATCATTAAATCCCTTTAATCTCTTTCTTCGTATATCACAAACAATGGTTTTATATCTACTATTCAGGTGTATAACAACAGATAATAAAAAAAACATTCAAGTGTATGTTGTGTTGTTGATTTGCAACAATGAAGAAAGGAGAGCTCTCAAGGTCATCTTTGAAATCCTTTGGCTATAATAAATATAATTCCAAACATGTATTTTTTATAAGATTTTAATGTAAGAACCTCATGTTTATATTTTAGGGTAGGCTTGCTTGACTGGTGGCATGGCATGTGAACTGTGACGTGAATGTATAAAATCTTCTGTTTCTATCACTACTTTTTGCTAAGTTTATAAGAACATAAATATAACCTTAAGTAAAAATGTAAAGGTTATTAATTTCTTCATATTTGTTTCAAGAACTAATCTGTCAGGATTATTATTATTATTTCATGAAGGAAATTAACATCGATATGATTAAAAGTAAATTCTTGATTTAGTAATTTATTAATAATTTCATAAGCTGATGATGATAAGAATTAAAAGGAAAAGGGAGGTGATACAGGAAATTAAAATTGTAAAATAATAACCGTTGATCTTATAAAATTGAGTTTAAGGGAAGGAAGTGAGAATTTAAATTAAGGAAAGGATTAACCTATAACGCCTCTCACGCGTAAATTTGATTCTGAAATCGAATCTTTAACTCCATATTATTGGATGATTTAAATTTTTTTCCTGAATGTAAAGTAGAAAGACGATTTTTTAATTGAATGAATCTATAGTAAAATTTTTCTTTAATTTTTTTTCTAGTACAATTTGATGGGGAAACAATAGAAGGAGTACCACCACTTTGGTAATTGTGTTTTTTAAATTGAATTTTCATCATTTATTTGAAGATTAAAAAACTAATTTAATCTAACGATATGATGTTACTTTTTCTTAGGTGTGCAGCAGCTGCTGGACATATTTCTATTGTTAGTTTATTAGTTCAAAGTGGAGCCAATGTTAATGCTACTACCAAAACGCTTTCTTCACCGTAAGGATCATAATTGTTAATTTTCAAGCAGTTTTTTTTTAAATTATACTTTCAATATTTTAGGTTACGAGCTGCTTGCTACGACGGACACTTCGACATTGTTTCGTAAGAATTAATTTTTCCATCGTATATCGTTGAATTTTTAAAAAAGTTTTTCTGATTTATATTATTCCCAGATACCTTTATCAACATGGTGCAGATATTGAGTTGGGTAATCGACACGGACATACGTGTTTGATGATTGCTGCGTTTAAGAATCACTATATTATTGCCAAATTTTTGATTGATAAGGGTGCAAATATAAATCGAAAATCGTAAGTTTTTTTTGCTAAAACCAATTTAAATAAAATTACTAATTGTTTGAAATGTTGATTTATTCTGATTGTTTTTAGAGTTAAAGGGAATTCCGCTTGTCACGATGCTGCAGAAGCAGGATCATTAGGTATACTGAAATTATTACTTGCAAAGGGAGCGAAATTTGAGCCTGATTCCTATGGCATGACTCCAGTAAGTTGATCCATTGCTATTAGAAACTAAAACAATTATTTGTTTTAATTGGGAATGAGTCACAAAGTTCTCACGATAGGTTAATTATTTTTATCTTTGTAGTTATTTGCAGCAGCAGTTGCAGGTTCTGCCGCTATCGTGGAATACATCATTTCTCTCCCACATCTAGTCTCCTCAAAGGCTAAAATTGACGCATTGGAGCTTCTTGGAGCAACATACGTTGACAATAAGCGAGATATGTTAGCTGCACATAAGTACTGGAAAAGAGCACTTGACTGGAGGTAAATATAATTTTGAAGTTTTTTTTATTGTAAACAATTGAAATAACACATATATTTTTGTAGATACCGTCAGGGGAAATTGATATACCCCAAACCAAGGAAGCCAAATGTAACTTACGAGGGACGACATGAGGTGGATAAATATGAAGAATTAGAAGATCTTATTTCAGATCCGGATGAAATGCGTCTTCAATCATTGCTCATTCGTGAGAGGGTATTGGGTCCTGCTCATCCAGATACATCCTATTACATAAGATATCGAGGGGCTATTTATGCTGATGCTGGACAATTTGATCGCTGTGTCAGTCTTTGGCTTTACGCTCTTGAGATGCAACAAGTAATATTCAATTTAATAATGTATAATTAATTCTTTTGTTAAATTTTATCTTGAAATTATAACAGCGTAATTTGAGTCCATTATCACCATTAACCCAAGGGAGTCTTTTAAGTTTTGGGGAGCTATTCATGTTCATGGTTGGAGATAAAAGAAATGCTTTCCATCCAATTCCTGTTCTCAAGTAAGAAACATGAACCTTAATACTAAATACTAAACTTTCTAATTCTTGAATTTAAGGTTTGAAGATGCTTTCAAAGTTTTCTGCAAAGCAGTTGATGAAGTTGAATCCTCGGATATTTTGCTTAAACGTATGAGTGAAACTCATCGAGATATGTCTTCTTTTCATCGACTTCTTGTCATTACTCTTCAATTGATGACTGTTATCATTCATATTGAAAAGTCAGAATTGGAAGATTATCAATTTCATAAGGTAATATAATAATAAATTGTGGTGGTTTTTCTGTAGACGGTTAAAATTAATTTCAATTATTCAAACTTTGTTTAGACTGCTTACAATCTTGTTAAACTTCAACCAATTGGGAGTCGGGGTTGGACTTTACTTCATATTTCATGCAGTCAAGGTTCAACTGTAGGAAGGTTCACTTTAAAGAACTTTCCTGCTCATAAGGTAAAGGTATGACGTGTGGCTTGGTATGGTATGAAAGGCTTGAAATTTGTTTTTCTTTTGCAAAACACTTTAAAACTAAACAATATTTCACTCATTTTAAAAGTTACTTTTATTTATTTAGACGGTGGAATTCCTATTAAGTGTAGGAGCAAACGTAAATGCAAGAGATGTAAGCGGAGACACACCACTTCATGTCATGGCTTCAGCCAAACCTGATTCTGCTGAGATTCTTAAAACACTTTTGTCTGCTGGAGCTCATTTGGATACAAAAAATAATCAAAAGGAATCGTTTGAAGATATCTTAAAGAAGTCACGCTTTACTCATCCTGAAGTTGACCGAATGCCTCATACAACCTTGCGTTGTTTGGCTGCTCGTGTCATACGTCGTGAAAATATTAATTTCATTGGAATGATTCCTAGCTCTTTGGTAGAGTTTGTTCAATTACATTGATCAAAATAATCAATCAACTCTTATTTTATTCACAAGCAATTTCATATGCTTACTGCTGTGAATTCTAATAAATATTACAAATGTATCACAATAATATTTCTACAAAACAAGAAGAGTTCCTTGTTTGTAAGGAAGAAAAAAGACTTATTAATTGATTTACCTTAATTTTCCTTTTAGAATTAATTTTAAAATTTTAATTTTTAAGAAGTTTGTATTTGTAATGGGAATCCCTTCTTTATCAAAAGCTAAAATCTTTCGCACTAATTTTACCAGTTAATTGTAAGTTGTCTGGAAACTTGCCATGTAATTTTTGTAATAAGTTATTCAAAAGAAGCATGTGATAACTGATAAATGATCGCCTAATTTATAGGTCATAAGTTTGAGAACAGGAAACACAAAATTATGATTTTTCTTTAATTTCAAATAAATTTTAAGTTTTCAATGATAACTTTTAAAAAATAATTAATGTGATAATACCATTATTAATTAATTTCAAATTAAATTTGATACTCTCCAAAAAATTAAAGGTCATCCAAATTGTAATTACCAATCCGGTTTTACAGGTATATAAAATTCTGATAAAAATTATAAAATTATTATTAGAATTGTGTACCTGTAAGGAATTCCTTAAGATATTTTATGTATTTTTAATCTAAATACCAAATTGTACCTAAATAAAAATTTCAAAAATTACATTTCATATTTCTAATTTAATTTTGTATTCATTCCACCATTTTGAAGCAAGGGTGACTATATCAATACTGCTTGTAACGATAAAGAAATTATGTGGTTTAAAAGTGGAGTTTACAGAAAATGCCGTCTCTGAACATAAAACCTGGAGAAATTGCATGTTTTGCATGTGCTCCACCACTCGTTAGCAACAAAATCCGACGAAAAAACTTTAAAGAAAGACGGTGTCTGTGCCTCAACCCTTCCAACAACAATGGGAATAAGTAGCTGGATTTCTTGCTCAAAACTGTCTAAAGTATGCTTTATTTTATTACTAAATTTTTAATTTATTTTTAAGTATAGTTTCTTTTACGCAGACTTCTTGGATTTTACAACAACCCATTATTTAGGCTACAACGCTTTAGACGATTTTTTTCCTACAATGAACCTCAAACTAAATCCTAATTGTGATTGAACTGACAGAAGCAATATCAGGAGTATTTAATCGCAAATCTAGTAAAGGAAACCGAGGGAAGAGGAACCAGTATTGCATGAAGAAAATGAAATGGGGCATATCGATGAAACCGATCCTACGATACTCCACAAAGATGAATCTTTCTGTGGCTAAAGGAGCAAGTTTTTACTTGGGATTGATTTGAAGTACATTAATTTAGATATTCATTTTTCCAAAAAATTTAGTTGGTGGGTAGGGTGAAAAAGGGTGGGTATTGGAGGGTAGGTGACCGGACCGTCCTGTTCTCTAGAGGTCGTCCTCCATTTTCTTTTTGTTGAACATTTGTCCCTCGTAGGGACATTTCAAGGTCATCTTTTACTTAGAAAAAGTTATCACGGTGCATTACATAACCTCAGAAGCTTAGTTTTAGTATTGGCATCCATTACATTTCCAAAATATAAGGATGAATTTTGAATACAAACAGTAATAGGGTTCGCATACAAGTGACATTTCTTAAATTTTTAAGCATTCTTTACTGAATTATTTGACACCAGAATTATAAAAATCACCAGTGCCGTTTCTGAGAAATATTAGTAATTTTCCAAAATATAAAGATAAGTATTAGATACAAAGTCTTCCGGTGTGCAGAGTCCAGTGACATTTCATATATTTTTAAGTACGTTTTTCGGAATTATTTGAAACCAAAATGATAAATATCCCCAGTGTGGTTTTCGAGAAATATTATTTTTAATATTATAATATCCATTTTATTTTCAAAAATACAAGGATGAGTGTTAGATATAAACTTTTTCAATATACCAAGTCAACTCACATATCTTATATTTTTAAGCATTCTTTACTGAATTTTTTGACACCAGAACTATAAAATCGACAGTGCCGTTCTCGAGAAATATTAGTTCAAGTATTGATATCCATTACATTTTCCAAAGGATGATACAAACTTTTTCACTGTACCAAGTCAACTCACTTATCTTATATTTTAAAGCATCTACTAAATAATTTGATACCAAAATTAAAGAAATCCTACAGGCCGTTCTCGAGAAATATATATATGTTTTAGTATTGACATTCATTACATTTTCCAAAATATAAGGATGAGTATTAGATACAAACAGTTACGGGGTTCGCAGGCAAGTGACATATTTTATATTTTTAAGCATTCTTTACTGAATTTTTTGACACCAGAACTATAAAAATCGGCTTAACAACACAAAGGATGAATATCAGATACAGACTCTTCTGGTGTGCAGAGTCCAGTGACATTTCTTATAATTTTAAATACTTTTTTCTGAAATATTTGATACCAAAATTATAAATATTCCCAGTGTCGTTCTCGAGAAATATTAGTTTTAGTATTTACATCCATTACATTTTCCAAAATATAAGGATGAGTGTTAGATACAAACTTTTTCAATATACCGAGTCAACTCACATATCTTATATTTTGAACCACTTTCTTCTGAATAATTTGATACCAAAATTATAAAAATCCTACAGGCCGTTTTCGAGAAATATTAGTTTTAGCATGGACATCCATTACATTTTCCAAAATATAAGGATGAGCATTAAATACAAACTCTTCCGGTGTGCAGAGTCCAGTGACATTTCTTATATTTTTAAGTATTTTTTTCTGAATTATTTGATACCAAAATTATAAATATTCCCAGTGTCGTTCTCGAGAAATATTAGTTTTAGTATTTACATCCATTACATTTTCCAAAATATAAGGATGAGTATTAGATACAAACTTTTTCAATATACCAAGTCAACTCACATATCTTATATTTTGAACCACTTTCTTCTGAATAATTTCATACCAAAATTA
Source organism: Friesea truncata (assembly GCA_034699725.1). NCBI lineage: Eukaryota > Metazoa > Arthropoda > Collembola > Poduromorpha > Neanuridae > Friesea > Friesea truncata. The sequence continues at coordinate 3,962 of JAQGCN010000894.1, read as the reverse complement.
TAAAAATCCTACAGGCCGTTTTCGAGAAATATTAGATTTAGTAATGATTTCTATTACATTTTCCGAAATATAAGGATGAGTGTTAGATACAAACTTTTTCAATAGAACCAAGTCAACTCACATATCTTATATGTTAAAGCAATTTCTTTTGAATTATTTGATACCAACATTATAAAAATCCTACAGGTCGTTCTCAAGAAATATTAGTTTCTGTATTGACATAATTTATATTTTCAAAATATAAGGATGAGTATTAGATAACAAACATTATTAATAAACCATTAATAGTCCACCACCGTGTGTTGTGCGTATTGTCTTAAAAAAAATGAAAAAACACCAAATGCCTGAAATTCCTTCCCGTTCTTTTTTTTTCTCGCACTTCACCCAAAAAGTTACGATTTAAGATTTAGCGGTGAGAAATAATTTCAAAAGTTCAAATTTTAAAAATTTAATTGATTTGTTTTTGTTTTCAAATTGAAAATCATCATTCATTTATCATTAATGATTTATAATTTCAATTTCAGTGAAATTATAAAATCAGTTAACTTAAATCAATAAACTTCTTAAGTTACGAAAGAATTCTTAAGCTAATTTTAATTTGCAGCATCCATCCGGTGCTTACAATGAACCCTTCTGTTGCCGATCGCCAGCACTGTACTGAGATTGACTCGTACGATTTTCCACTCTGTGATGATGTCTCCAAATATGAAGAGATAGCTAAAATTGGACAAGGAAGTTTTGGGTTTGTCTAATTAAGTTGTTTAATAGTTTATTATTAGTTGACAACAGAGAACATACAATAGCCTGACCGTCTTTACCTTACCATTATTTAATAACATTTACTTTGATTGATTTTTTACAGAGTAGTGTTTAAGGCCAAGCAGAAGGTGGGGGAAAAGATGGTAGCCTTGAAGTATATTTTAATGGAAAATGAAAAGGAAGGATTCCCAATTACAGCACTTCGAGAGTTAAAAATATTACAACTCGTTAAGAATGTGAATGTGATTAATTTAATAGAGATATGCAGAACGAGACCAGAAAAACATAATAACTTCAGGAGTACAATCTGCTTGGTATTTGATTTCTGCGACCATGATTTGGCTGGCCTACTATCCAACGCCAATGTCAAGTTCTCTTTAGGCGAAATTAAAAATATAATTCAACAACTTTTAAATGGTCTCTACTATATACATACAAATAAGGTTGGTTGGTGATTGTATTTGGGTAATATTTGATCAAAATAATGTTATTATTATATTCTTTTTCTACAGCTTCTGCATAGGGATATGAAAGCAGCTAATGTTCTTGTTACAAAACAAGGGGTTTTAAAATTAGCAGATTTTGGATTAGCTCGAGCTTTCAGTGTTGGCAAAAACCAACCAAATCGTTATACGAATCGTGTTGTGACACTTTGGTATAGACCTCCTGAGCTTCTTCTTGGAGAAAGGAATTATGGGCCAGCAGTTGATATGTGGGGAGGTATGAGTCATTTCTGCTGGCTTCTTACCTTCGAGTTTGAATTGCACTATAAACGTGCTTCTAATTTTTAGCTGGCTGTATAATGGCAGAGATGTGGACACGTACTCCAATTATGCAAGGTAAAACTGAACAGCAACAGATACAATATATCACACAACTCTGTGGCTCGATAACACCTGAAATTTGGCCTGGAGTTAAAAATCTAGATCTCTTTAATAAATTAGAACTTCCAAAGGATCAGAAACGAAAAGTAAGGCTGGTTTGTTGATTTTTATAAATTGAGTTTGTTTTTATTAGAATTGAATGCTAATTTGTATTTAGGTTCGTGATCGTTTAAAATACTACGTAAAAGATGCTAATGCCTGTGATCTGTTAGACAAACTCCTAACTTTAGACCCTTCTAAACGAATCGATGCTGATACAGCTCTCAATCATGATTTTTTCTGGACTGACCCAATGCCAATGGATTTGGCAAATATGCTTCAGAACCACAATCAATCAATGTTCGAGTACTTAGTTCCACGAAAGCGTGTTGCTGCTCGTCCACCCCTCCATCCCGCTGGACCACATCAACCAAAGCGTACCACAACTGATGTCGGATATCGTGACCGTGTCTTTTAGCTTAAATTGTCATCTGAAGCTAATATAAATCAAAATATGAGAATTAGACTCAACATAATTCATCGTATTAAAATTAACGCAGATTTTATATATAAATTCGAATTTTAATTAGTCTTACAAATATTTGAATTAATTTTTCATTTTTTTTTCATTCGTTAAATTCACTGAATTAGGCTTTAGATGAATAAATTAAGTGTTTAGAATTAACTTTATATCCGTTTATAAATAAAAAGTTATGGGCGATATCATGAATGAATTCCAATTACTATTACTTGTATTCATATAAAAAATTTAAATGTAATAACATCCAAATAACGATAGATTTTATAAGTGTACAAAACTATAAGAATTGTTTCAATTCAGCAGACAAGTCGGTATGAGATGTATCGTCCAGTAGTTTCCGAAGGTCGGATAGTTTTATAATTTTTAATACAATCAAAACAAACAATTAGCCGAAATTGAACCTCAATCAAAAATTAATTTGATAAAATTACCTACTAACTTTTGTTAAGCAGTCAATAAGCTTTAATTTGGTATACATTTTTCAAAGCAAATTCCTAACGAAAGTATTTCACAAACTCCAAGTCAGGAATTAGGACTGAGACCCTTAACTTTCCAAATGGTACCCCTACCCTTTAGGATTTTTAGATCAATTGATACAAAATCCAAAATAATTAAATCAACTCTGATTTTAATCACAAGCAATTTCATACGCTTACTGATGTGGATGTATCACAATAATATTTCTACAAATCAAGAAGAGTTCCTTGTTTGCATGGGTGGAAAAAGTGCCAAATCGGTCAAAAACTTCAAGTAGCACTATATTTTCTTCAACTAAACCCCAATATTCTTCAAGTAAAATGTTGGATGTTTTTTCGAGTAAAATAGTGCTACATTCATTGTAATAGAGGGAAACTGTGAAGTTTCAGCGGTATCAGAACTGGGTATCCTAAAGTATCCAACGACCGAGACTTCAAGCAAAAAGAAGCCTCACCAGCCGCTGGAAAATTGGTATCAGGTGAAGTGTCATAAAACAAAGTGTCATAATGCAAAGTGTCAAATACAATGTGTCATAAAACAAAATGTCATAATGAAAAGTGTCATAATACGAAGTGTCATAATGTACAAAGTTACAGCCATTGTCATCACTAATTCAGGTCAGTTCAACTTACTATTAATTAAAAAGTTAAAATTTTGTTTTGATATTCAGGATTTTGACAAGTTGATATTGGATCCAAAGTCAATTGTCAATGATTCAACGGAGACATACGATACAGAATCGTATAAAAGTGTATATAATTTAAGTAGGTCTTGAAAAGGAGAGGGAGCCTTTAGATTTTCTACAGAGGACATTAATGGCCGTATTTTTACTTAAATGTTTACGAGTAGTGGGATACTTTGATACGAACTTGTACCAAAATCCATTGCCAACTGAAATTGAACTAAAAGTTGGATCTATTATACCAAGGAATTTACAAGTTTTACAATTTAATGCATACGAAATAATTGAATGTAATCTACCACCAAATACACTATAACTCAAAATTACGCAAATTACCATTAGCACTTGGGGTTTACCCAACTGCTTCATTCTTGTGCACCTAATGTTACAAGGTATGTAGTGTTAAGTGAATAATTATATTATTACCAGTTTAATTTTTGTTTAGATTTTTTGAAGGGTGTAAACTAAATGTTGTTTCAATGGAACCAATTGACAAAGGAATGGAAATTACAGACAACTATGGACCAATATTTACAAAGTTGGAAAGGGATAAACGATTGTTGACACTGGAAGGAAGGTATTGGTTCAACTGCAAATGCCGTGCGTGTTGTAATCAAGGTAATTGGCCAATGATGAAAAA
>JAQGCN010000893.1:0-13681 GCA_034699725.1 Friesea truncata | reverse complement strand
CGATCTATGGAGTTGGATTGCGTTTCTTGTAATATGTATCCTTATCATTCCTATTACAACGATATTTATAGAATGGTGTAATCTGGCTACAGTGAATGATCGTATTAATTTCTATTTTAATGTAACTTATTTTAATTTAGCTACAATGATAGAAATAGGCACAGATATTTCAGCAACACACAAATTAAATAAGACGACAAATATTATACTTCTCTTGTGGCTTGTATTTAGTATCGTTCTTGTTAATGGATACAAAGGAATAGTAACTTCGGAGTTAACACTTGGTACACCAGCTAGTCGAAAATGGACACACTTGATACAAATGAATGGATTCACTTTTTATAACGTGGAGTCATTTGCTATGCCTTTCCAAAACTACCGTTACGACGTCTATCAACCGAACAGTATGAAATATGAATATACAAAATTATTTGGATATCTTGGATTTAAATGCTTTCCACCAGGTTTTGTTGCAAATATTTGTAAGAAGTACGTTAAAAATGCATCTGAATCAATTAATTCAACTAAACTTGATTTTATTCCTTACTGTGGAAATTCGCATCCATTACTGCCTGTTCTTAAAGAATTTGAAAAGAATTTACCAACTAAAGCTGATTTAAAAGCAACCAACTCAATGTTGAAAAATTATGAAGATATCGTATTTGATTTCTGTTGGCCAGCAATACACGTTCGGAATAAACCAAATTCAAATAAGACGTCTTTAATATTCAATAATAAACTATTCGTTTTTACTCCAAAGGCAAGATTTATATTAGCAGGAAAACAACGTTACGATGCGATTATAAACGCAACAATGGATTGTCATCGTACGGGGTTTATTGACCTTGATAGAAACTTGGATGCGTTTATTGACACTGCTGAATTGCGAGAGAAAACGTACAAAAAAGGAGACGATGAAATATTCAACCTTTGGATTGGATACATATTTATAATACGACATGCGTTGGCTCCTCAAATGTACTTAGCTATGCAAAGGTTATATGCCACTGGTATTTGGAAGATTTGGAATAAATGGCTTCAAAAATTAAATCGTAATGATGTTGAAAATATTTTAATAAGTTACAGTAAACATATTACGAAAGGCCCAAAAAGTCTTGGTATGAATTCAAATATTTCAACAGCCTTTTTTATGTATATAAAATGTCTTGTAATACCTCTGGTTGTATTTTTAGTTGAGTATAAAAAATTTACATTTAATTAAACTTTTATGTAAAGATGATACTTTTTTATTTTAAATTACCTGAAATCTCTAAAAACGCAAAACCAGACCAGAGTTACTAAAGTATGTTATTAAAGGCTCACTTGTTTTGTATAAGCCCTTAAGGCATATACTTTGACTCCCTTAACATATCCAGAATATATTTTTTCTCATAGATAATACTTAATTTTACTTGTGTTTTACAAGAATTTCTTTTTTTTACAAGAAGAAGTTTTTTTTTCAATTTTCAATGAAGGTAAACATACTTTTATTATGTTATTCACAATATTCTGTGCTGTATTAATTTATTAAATCATTTTAAGTTCATTCTGATGTTTACTGTGTGGCTGAGTTTAGGAAATCTATATTCATCCAGCGATACGGATACGAATGGGAAATATCAACTTCCGGAGCTTAAAGAAAATTGGGGTATATTATATTTGAATCTAATTCTAAGGTGGGTTTTATTAATTTATTAATAATTTTACAGACAAATTCTGGTATGAAGTTCCTAAATCTGAACGTATAAATGTAATAAAATTACTCAAATTAGAAAAAAATCATTCAATCCTCATACCCGAAAATTCAAGATTATTTTTTATAGTTTTATTTAGTGTAGCTTCTGTTTTATTATTTATGACTATTATTATACTCACTCCAATTTTCATTGTTTATTTGTATACAATAATTATTGGTGTTGGTATTTGTACATTATTTACTTCAATTTTTAGCATAGTCTTTATTTGTCTTTGTCCATGTCTTATTCCAATTTATATCATTTTTATTATTTTATCCTCATTTATTCTTATCACTGTGTGCATGTTTCTAATAACTGCTTTTATTTTTGGAATTATTTCTATGTTACTTGCACTTAGTTTTACAATTGCTGTTGCTATTACAGCACCATGTATTATGTTAACAGGAGATAAAAATCCTTATTTGCTTACTTTTATTTTTCCAATAACTATTATTGGAATTTGCTTATTTGTACTTAAACATTATCGTGGTATGTTTCGACCGTATAACTTTAGACGTATAAATAGAAATGCAGTAGCATATAGGAATAATTTAGATAGCAGATTTAAAATTGAAGTTGTATTTAGTTAAATGGTAAATCGATTGAAGTTAAGTCTATCCACTGAAATCTAAAAAGAAGAAATAGTGAGATTATAGTGATTAAAGTTTGAAGATATAAAATGGTGATTTAATTGAGCTTAGGAAAGATACAAAAGGAAATATTGACTGATTAATAAGTCAAATTTTAGGACAGTCCTTAATTTATTTCTATGATAATGTGAAGAACCAAATAAAAAATATTTTAACTCACTCTTTCCAAGGCTCTTTGACAAGAATAAATTAATTTGCTGTTGTCAAGCACAATTAAGAGTGACAGGTACTTGGAAAACCCCTTTTAGCCAGCTTAACTTAAAAGATAAAACACATTGTTAAATGCGGAAGAAGGAAGATTAGCAGATTGTTATCAAAGTGTTTTTTATTAATTAATTTCGATTGTTCTGAATGTTTATTAACTAACACACTTTTCACAAATTGAGATAAAAAGTTGCTCAATGTTTGCATTGTTCTAGCCATGGAGCAGAGTTAAAGTAGATATGAATTGTGGTCGCCCCAAAATTATCAACACTATCCAATAAACACTGAGGAACCATTGGCCCAATTGCAGCCTAATAAAAATAAAACCGAAATTAATTTTTTAAAATTCAAGAACAGAATATTTGTTTAAACACTCACCGCAACACCATTTTTATCAGGATGTTCGAATCTTTTAGATTTTCCCATACCACTGAACGTTAAGCAGAATCCGTGTAATTCATTTTTTTCATCAAAAAGTAAGCATGTCGGTTGAATTCTTTTGCAGTCGTGATCAGCATAATTTTCAACAGCGTAGAAGTTATGTCTACCCATTCCTGGTATACATTGATTAAGAGACCAACCATTTGCAGTGGCAACATCCCTATCTTTATATCCAACCTTAAGATCTTTCACACCACGTCCATTTTGAAAGTAAAGCTGACTGTGCTCTCCAATATTTCCAGATTGATAATCTCCTTCCGAACATAATTTATCTAAAATAAATTTCATTAAAATTTCATAAACTTATGAAATAAATACATGATTTTTGTTATACCCGGATGTACGAAATAAGCAGTTACAACAAAATAGTTGACATTATTTAGTGTTGCATTTTGAAACATTGGAACTTCTCCATATTCAAAATTGCCATCAAAAATTAACTCGTTGTGAGGTAACTAATACAAAGAAATACCAACATATAAAATATAAGTGAGATAAACGTTATCAGAGTTGTTGTGTAACTTACGAGAGCTTGTATACCTCCAACATGGCCACGTGTATCAAAAAGTAAGGCTACTCCAGAATCTTCTGGATGCAAATATCTGAAACCATTGAAATCTCCATCGTTATGACAGTCGGTGGGATTGGTTAGTTTTTCCCATCCTTGTTTAACAGCGTCCACCTCAGTACGTGGAAGTTGATCGTAACGGAAATTTTCTATTGGACCAACTGGCATACTCCAAGTTGCTATAGAGAAAAAATTATTTAAATTTTCTTGTGTTAATGATCAATTGTTTCACACAAAAGTTAGACTTTAGTTACCTCTTAAGTTATTCCAGAATCGAAATCCGAGGGATTCTGTAAACAAAAAATTTAAAGTTATTTTATGTATTTATTGACACAAGATTCATATTATTATTCATTAATTAACAAAAAATCCAAGCATTATTTTTGATAAAAATTAACTGTCTGGAGAAAAATAATTATATATTTTTTAAACTTACGGCTGACTACAGCAAGCAGAATGGATATACAGATCAATTTGGCCATCTTCAGTTAATGTGAATTAAGTTCAATCAGACTCAGAAATGTTGTGTGAAAATGTAAAATTTTACAAATGTATTTATAGGAAGTAAATTCCACTTTGGTTTACTTCAAGTGGAAATTCAACCTCTAATTTATCTATGGTGCAATTAATAATCTACGAATATCAATCACAAGATTAATATTTTATCGCATGACTTCTAAAAAAATTATACTTTGTTATATGACAAGGCATATTTTTTTAAAATTTCTAAGATTAAAGTACAAAATGTGACTTATTGATTAGAAGAAATCTCGATTTGAGTGAATACCAAATTATTAATTGAAAAAATAAGATATATTTAACTTGCATTAAATTTTGTTTTAGCAATACGTAAATTTTAATAATTAAAAGTTATAATTTCACCAATTTTTGTTTGTTTCAATTTTTAGTTAAAAAATCAAACTCCCAATGTTGTCTGACAGAACCTTCATCGCAGAGTAGAAATGGAACGCTGATACCGTACCTAAATTTTGTTGAAACTTGTTATAATTTTGTATCAAAACAACAGTGAATGCCTTTTGATATTGCTGTCCATTAGACCTTACCCAGGATTATCCAGACACAATCCACTTAATGAGCTTCGTATTAAATATTTCTGAGGTTGGACTTCAATTAATTCTGAAATGTGTCGATCAGGTTTTTCATTCACTATTGCTGCTGATACTTGGTTGAAAGTATTTTCCTGTGAAAATATCCAGTAATCCTTTCCTGTATGAAAGTTTGGATTTTTTATAAAATTGATTTCAACATTTGTATGTTTTATGACCTTTCTGATCGAGACCAATTAAATCCCATCTCTGTTCCCTGAAATTACCCCATTTTTCTGCAGTTAAATTTCCAAGTTCAGTCATCCCATTGTTGTGAAAGGAAGCGCTGCCAGCAGTTGCATACTAATAAATATCAATATACAAAACAAACAAATAATTATATTGGATTAAATTAAGGATCATACCAGTCCATCATAATAACTTCGAATTCTGTAGTGACCACCATTTATTAATATTGAAGAGCCATTCGATAGAAAGCACAAAAATATTGCAAAAATATTAAGTAACATTATGTTTTGACTGAATCCAGCAAAAACACTAACCCAAAAATTCTGGAACTGCTTTTAAAAAGAAAGGTTTCTATTCAAGTTTTTTGATGTTTACAATTTTGGATCATAAAAATTAAGAACCGTTAATCATTCTCATTTCAAAAATTTAATTTGAATAAATTATTCGATTTAAACTCAGATCTGTTTTGCTATTTTTTCTAGATTATCTTGCAATTGAAAATGTGATGATGGATTTTATATGATTCACAAAAAAATATGTTAACCTACTTATGTGTTTTGTAGGTCAGTTTCTTAATGATACAAGAAATAAGAAAAGCTTTAATTTTATTTATTTGTTGTTGAATACTTAAGGGGGAAGTCGCACTACCCCGGCGGCGCAACTCCCTTTTCTCTGGAAAATTCCGATTCCCATTTGTTTACTAACAATGCCGAATTATCTTAACATCTTAAAATATTAAAACAATATTCAATTGTAAATAATAGAAAAGATACTTTGTAACATAAGATTTTCCATAAAAACACCAACTCTGTTTTGTATAACAACAGTCACATTACATTCACTTAATTTGTTATCTATAATCTGAATTGTCGTATTTTCCGGCCTTATTAAATAATTCTGATGTGGTGGAGTTATTTTAGTTTTGTTGAAATTCAAATTCCAATGTAAGACTTTGATTCCGTCCAAGCAGCATTATTTTATATTTCTTATCAATTAGTAGTTCTTTTAATGAATTAATTTTAATATATGGTGGCTGTATTGTAAGTTTAGAACTGATAATTGATTCATAATACCAAAGTATTTCAACAAAACAAATTAAAAATATTATTATTAAAATTCTTAATATTCTTCCTTTGATTGTTTTTTAAAATGTAGTTGATAAATGAGGTAAAACAAATTCAGAAATAATAAATACAAAATATATAGGAATCCAAGTATATAAATCAAATGGTGATACCCAAAAATAAAACCAAAAGTACTCACGCTTCTTGTCTTTCATACAATAAAACAAATTAATAAAAGTTAATAACATAACAAAACGTTATTAAAGAGGTAAAAATGATAAACAGTGCAACACAACAATAAATCTGTTAAAACAGCATTTAAGTTGACTAAATTTATATTGAATATTGTAAACAAGTTGTTTAATTTAAAACATTAAAACATTTAATGTTAATTTTGATTTTTTCTACATGATGTTAATTTTAAAAAGCATTAGGAAATATATTTTTAATCTGAAATTTTTAACAAGATTTTAATTCGAAACTTTATACATGATTTGATTAAAAAATACAGGCAAGCCTGATTCCTATCCTATGCCAAAGCTATTACATTTTAATTTTGTAGTAAATATACGAAACGTGATACTTAATTGGAATCGTAATTGTTGTGTAGTTTTTACAAATTAATTCCAATAAAAGACTCAGGATACAACAAACAAAAAGATAAAAATAAATTATAAATGCAGTACTTGTATTTGAATTGAGACTAATACTTTGAATTGTTGTTATATTTCTTACAGCTTCCTTATATTTCATATGTTCGTCTAAAGTATCACGCCTTTCAATCCATTTTCCTCAAAGATTAAACAATCCTATTTCAAACAGCGTTTGCATACCTTTGTAATATTCAACAGCTGGTCTAATAAAATCATAATCAAAATAAAATATCTTCCTTTGCTGAAACAATTCTTCATTTCCTTTTTTATATGGCAGAAATTGAGGTCCTCTGTTATTTGCAATTGTCATAAATGCATCTAGACGTTTTTCTTCGTCAATGTACGCAGTTCTGTCACAATTTGTACTTAATTGGATAATTTCTTGCATACTTTCATATAGGGTTGGATATAAAATAGCTCTTTTAAATGGAATGAAATGCCTTCCAGAGTTAATAGTGTTGATAGATGTTTCACTAATATAATCTACAAGCTGCTTACAAAACCAACCACTTCTATATTCTTTTATTTTTTGTTTTTTTAAAGTTTTATTCAAAGTTTTGTAAACTGAATACAATTTTTTAAGCCTATGATCAGAATAACACCAGCGATTTATAAAGAGAAGGTTTGGAAAGGAGGACAAATGGTACTTATCAAACAATTCTTTAAATGCAGGAAATTCTCCTTCTTTATAATCGCTTTTGCAGTATTCGTACACAAATTCGGAATCCTCTGGAAAACATAAATATGGAATTAAATGTATGGACTCTAACTTGTATTTGTCTTCCTTTGATACATTTGTGTAAAAAATTAAATCCATAGCCTTATCTTCAACCATGTATACAAAACTTTCCATCTCAGAAACATTTTTCCATTTTCCTTCAATTGCTGTGGGTGAAGTTAATTCTGTAGTAAATATTCCTTTGTATGCATTTACAATTGTTACAACAGCAATCAACCAACCAATTATAATATAGTTTGAGCTCTTGTGAAAATATTTTTCATTTTTAATCCCTGGACTCCAGTCCAATGCCGTTGCGAGGTTAAATGAAACAACATAACTATAGAATGTAATACATTCCTTCCATGTTCTATTTTCCTTATATTCTGTTATGAATGTTATAAAAATTGGTACAATAACAAACATAAACAAAAGAAAACATAACCATGATCCCGTATCGTATGGTTGAATATAAAAATCAAAATACATCTTTCTTTCCAAACCGTCGCATGTAACAAAGTTATACTTCTTTGAACCATAGGGAATCATAAACGCATTCTGAAACTCATTATTCTCAGGTGATGCATAGTGATTGCCTAAAGCCCATAAATCCGTGTCAAATCCGTTTTTTAAATAATTTAAATAATATGGGATGAGAATTTTTGTCTGCTCGAAGCATAGTAATTGCATAGCGGTTTCAAATGCAAGGATTGATTGATAATTAAAAGGTATACCAATTGTGTTGATGACAACTTTCTTGCTACTAATATATTTTGTTGAATTGTTATCGTGTTCACCACGCACTGAGTTGAACCGAGGTAGCTTATACATTCCCTTCAATCTGTGCAGAATGTGTTCTCTCCATGAAATTCCTAATATTACTGGGGGTATAATTGTAGTAAGTTCGTAGTCCCAAATTTTATAATATAGAATTGCAATACATGATTCAATATAATATGCGTTGTTGTTTGTGTTACATCGTTTTACTCTGTAGAATAAAAATATTGAAGCATGAAATATCTTCCATCCAGGATATTCTGAATTAGATTTTGGAAATTTATCACTACTTTTGATAATTATATGAGCAGAAGAATTTCTATTGTTTTGTGAATATATCCCAAAAGTAGCAGTTAGATAAGAGTATGGAGATGTTGGTGTTGCATGGTACGAAGGTGACAAAAAATAAGTATGGTAGCAAAATGCATAGTGTCGAATTAAAAGTGGTTTCATAAAACGTGGCACTCTATTTAAGAAGACAGGTGAATTAATTAATCCAAAAAGTGATTCAAATCTAATGTGAGGAATTTTTGTAAGAAGTACTGTTGGTGTTGTTAATTGTCCTACGAATACACTGTGGCTGTTATAATAAATCACATTCAAACACTCCTTGTATTCTCCAATTATATCTTCCAATCCAATAATATGTTTATATCCCAATATATTCCACGTAATTGTACTTATAACTAAAATAACAGTAGACTGTAGCCTTCTTACCAAATGTATCATTCTCATTCTATTGTAATGCAAAGGACTCAACTTTGTTTTAAGCAGTATTGGAGGTATATTGTAATAGTCTTACACTACTTCATACCACATTTATCTTAAAATCGAGTAATTTAACTCCCTGACTAAAATTAATGGCTACTTTCAAAAACTGTTGTAGAATATTTTAATTGGATAAACTTTTTACCTCTTACGTAGCCTAACATGTGATATTTTAAAACAATACACTGGCAAACGCATCAATTATTCAACTTAATTGCTTTGAATTTTGACAAAAGAAAAATGATAACATTTCGTGACTAAGTTCCTTTTTCCGCCACTTATGCATTAGCTATAAGGGAAAGTTTGGAATCTGCTTCTTCATAATTATCCAAGCGTTGACAAACTAAAAACAGACTAACATTTAAGCTGAATTGGAAAAAATATATATGAAACACAACCCACGTAAATATGGTACGCGGTAGAAAGGGCCGAATTTTTAAGTCCCTTGTATTAAACGTCCAATAAATGTACGGCAATGGCCCTTAAGGGCCTGTATCATTTAAAGGCCATATGTAGAAAAGGTGAAAGGCGCTTAACTTCAGTTCCATTCCATCCCTTGATTAACTTACAGCACAAAAATGAGTTCCTTTGAAAAAATATTGACACAGAAAGGCAAACAAGGAATTCAATGGAACTCTTATATTTATACTTCCCATAGTATTGGCAAATCTGCTGAATACTTTCGTTGCACTAAGCGTGCATGCAATGGAAGAGGAAACGTTAAGGATGGTCTATTTACAGAAACAAAGGCACGTAGTTTATGTTTTCCATCCGCGGCAAGGTAACCTCAATTATAATATTAATTATAACTATAAAATATATAATATTTAAGTCTAAGTTTAGACGATCTTCGTGCCAGTTTCCCTACATGTAAAACTTTATCCGGTCAGGATTTCCTACTGGAAGATTTGTCTGATGGAATTGTAGTTTTTACTACAAAAAGTAAATATTTAGCAATATATTTAAAAATACTATTAGAGCTAACTTTGGTTTACACAATAATTGTTATTATATTGATTGGAGTTATCAATTATCCAATAATTAAATAAATAACAACTTAAAAATGATTTCAGTAAAAACCTCTTATTGTTCAAGTAAATTATTGTAAAAAGACTTCTAACCATTCTTTAAATGAATTTGAAATTGAATACTTTGAATTTACATCAAGTGGATATGTATAGTGAATTCAGAATGGATAGAAAAATATACACTGTGAATAATAAGAAGGGGATTATTAATGTAAATAACTTCGTATCCTTTAAGCAATCGGGACTGGTAATTTCTTGGCAATTAACGGTATCGAGAAATAATTCAAAATAAAAATAATACAGTATCCATTAAAGTAAAGTCGTGGATTTAATATTTCTTTATGTTTGTATAAATTAATGAATTTGTAATTAGAACGTCTTTCTCCTGGTATGGTTCGTTCATGCCACAGTTTCCCATAATCAAGTATCAGTATCCAATTTCTCCACTTACTTACCCCACATCTCTCTATCCAAAGTTCCAAGTCTATCCATTATCCATACTCTGTACAGTTCCTGCTTAGATGTAATTATACTGATTCATAAATATTTGGATCTTCAAATGAATTTCCACGATGGATTCTCTCATCATCAGAACAATCCAATACATTAAAATCACAATGTTCGAAAGGAGTATGTTCGTGTCTGTAGTGCTTGTGTCATTGGGGGATTTTCCTTATTCCATTTCTGCGCAGTTCTGGTTGAAATCCAGAAAGGAGCTTCTTCCAGAACTGTGAGAAAGCGTGGTTTCAGCCACTAGTTTAGTTAGAATCATTTTGACTCTCAGTGAGAGAGGTTCTCAAGTTTAAGGTTGCCTCGGTTCATAAAGCATTCCTATTATTGTTGCTTCCCTCCTAAGCATTATCTCTGCTTCCCTGAAGAGAGAATGTAAGTTATTAAGTTAAGGTTGCTTCGGTTCATTAAGCATTCCTATTGTTTTTGTTTTGTTTGGCAATTTGCAGTCAAGAGCCTACTATGTGGTAGACGACGCAATTCCATTCTTTGTTTTAGCTCAAAGGAGCTTAAGTTAGGTTAAATAAAGTGAACACAATATTTCATGCTGTGATTCACTTCAAATTAATTCGGACAGTTTTTTTATTTATTCATTTTCATTCTCCACCGAAACAGAGTACTTTAAAAGTTAATTTTAAAGGAAACCACACAAAGTAGTTTAACATTAAACAAAAATAAACTTTTACGAATAAATACATCATTTTATGCAGATGAAGGTACTTGCAGAATAGTAATTGGAGAATTGAAGAGTAGGAATTACAAAACTGTATTTATAGGATAGCTTTTTAAACGTTGAAGGATTTGAGTAACCCTGGTTTTTGAAATGCAAAATACTTTTATTTTAATTACTTTTAAGTATACTTAATTAATTATTTATTCAACGAATCCACGTGTTGACTATCAAATAAATAAACAAATGACATGCCGTCTGACCAATATCAGGTTACTTTTCTAGAACTTAAAACATTTAAATATTTAGCTAATAACATCCACCTTTTATTCTTTTAATTTCTTGTAAACTCATCAATATTTCATATTTTAAAACGAATGTAGCAAAAGCAATACAATACATTAAAAGTGGATTGCAGCAACCCATTGCAAGTCGATTCTGCGGATGTTACGGATTTACAATATTTATATTTTTACAATTATGATTTTCAACAATAGAAGCTAAAATAAATCAATGTTTTAAATTGAACTTATGTGCCAATCCAAAGTCCAGCATATTGAAAGGAATATTGATTGATTTAATACAAATTAACTATTAAAAACATAATTTATTTGTTTAAATGAATCTAATTTGTCTTTGAAGTTTTGAAGAAAAATTATTAACAAATATCTCTTCTCTTTTATATAATTTAGTTAAAGCCTCTGCATTTCCATAAAGTTCTTCCGCAGTCTGTAAAAAATAAGTTTTAGTAATGCTTAATTTAGTTTAAAATAATGTTTTTCCTCTAACCACGGCTGGATTAATGTATTTATCAAGAATCGGATCCTTAGCTGGAGTATATTGATTTACATCAATTCCAGATTCATTTTCATAATTAACCAAATCGTCCATCTGAAACATTTCTGATGTTAAAGTAAGGATAGACGATGCAGGTGTTTCTGACGGTAATATCTCCAGACCATACTCTTTACTAAGCTTATCCCTACGTTTCTGGAGTTTTCTTAGAGCTTTACGACGTGTTTCTTCGTTTGCAAGTATCTCATCCCTTAATGATTTTTTTAGCTTGGCCTTCGACGTGTCAAGCACTCCTCCCGATTTCTTTCCTGATTGGGAACGAGATCTAGACTGATCAGTTATACTCATTACTCTTGCATCACTTGCTCCTTCTGCTGCTGAGTATTCATCCAGGTCGATATATTCGGTCATTGCAGAGATTTCTGTAACGGATCCTCCGTCAACATGCGACTCAGGTTTGAAAATTGTTTTTAAAAGTGTTCGAGTTCTGTGCGGCAGCAATGAAGCATGTTTTTTATTTCCTTGTTTACGAATTTCTAATGGAACCCAATCAGTTCTTCCAGTTCGATGCATATGTTTGAAATATTTATCACCATCAAATTCATATGGTTCTCTTACGATGATTTTTTTCTTTGGAGGTGTTATTTGACTTCCGTAATTTTCATCATTATATTTTTCGAGTCTTCGAAGCAGTTTAGTAGCTCTATAGAAATTATACAAAAAAAAGCAATGAACAGCTCTATAAAATTAAAAAAAAAACACCAATGAACAACTTCTTAGTAGTCTATCACCTGTATTGTGGATTGTTAGTAGCTTCTTTGTATTGATCGAATATTTCTTCATCAGAAGAAATGTCTCCAGCAATTATCAATTTTTTCATCCGTTCGTCTTCCTGTTTGATTCTTTGTTTCTGATTGAGTTTGTATGCATGTCCTTCAAGTTCTTGCATGTTATGTTGAAGGGCTGCGTTGTACTCGATATTATTTAATTTAACACGTGTACTTCCCATAAGTTTCTTAAATTAAAATTCAATTACAAATTTATTTCATTGAATTGTTAATAGATATTTAAATAACATACCACCATGTGTTGTTGTGTTTTATATGGATAGTCAGCCCTAAAAAGTTGTCGGAATATCATTAAAATTATAGTTCGCATTTCAATATATTTTGTAGTGATATTATTTACTTGTAATAAATTCCCTCATCCTCCAAATCAACATCAGACTTCAGACGAATAAATGGAATACTAGGAGCAGATTTCATTTTAATATTAGCTCCTGGTCTAATGGATTTACGATATCGTTTCAGTTCTTTGCTTTCCATGTGAATGGATGTGACAGAATCTTGGAGTTGCGCCAGAGAAGGGGTTTGAGTAGTCTTATGATCATGTGTAGTGCGTCTAGGCTGGGAAGAATTACTTTGAAGTGAATTGCGAGCATTTTGGTGTTCCGGTTTGACACCGGGCCTGGGTGGACCAGTTGGTGTTACCACTGTTGCACTGACAGCTTTTTTAGGATCATTGATAGGAGGCATGGTGTCCTTATGATTAGTTTAGAAGTTAGAATTTAACGATATAAAATTTTGATTTGTGAAAATTATTTATATTTAACAAAATTTTGGATGCAATGAAATGAAAATATTTTTGTATCTAAACAAAAACGAAAAGATTTTCCATAGAAACGATTGCCACTTTAAAAAATTGAAATGTCGTATTATAATCCTAAACTTATTAACCGACGAAGGAGGTATATGTAATCTAAAAGTCCGTCCGTCCGTCTGTCCGTCCGTCCGTCTGTCCGTAA
>JAQGCN010000892.1:0-13702 GCA_034699725.1 Friesea truncata | reverse complement strand
GCTGTTTTATCAGCTGTTTAGTTTGAATTGCGACAATTGAAACTAAAAGTTTTCGTTCTCTCAAAAACAAAAAAAATCTTGGGAGAACCCCCATTAACATGAGCAATTGGAAATAGAAAATTGTTTACAGAAGAAAATTGAAGAGTTATGCCTCAAAATAAAAAATGCATGTTGTAAACGGCAAGAAACTCAGTTTTGACTTTCGAGAAATTCAGTTTTGAGTTTCGAGAAAGTCAAAATCTTTTTTTACTTTCTCAGTTTCGCTTTTGCAGCTCCGTAATAATTGAATAAAGACAAATAAAAATAATATTCTCCATCATTTATTGTAATAGTTCTTCATGGTGTACTTAGTTTGTTTACTAATTCGTTAATGACACTGCTATACCGACGTGTTACAACGGCTAATTATGTGTTTGAAAAGATCGATATTACAGAAACATGAAAATGCAGACATTTCTTTGACAAAGAAGAATGTATATAATATGCTATTCTCAAGATTTCTGGACAATTAATTAGAATTAATTTCCTCATAAAGTTATGTCCGATAACTCGACTTTTTTTAAATAGAAAAACAATTCTGAATAATTTTCCAATGTAAGTTGCTAGGAACAATTAACGTTGAACGAAATGTACATTTCGTTCATGAATTTTTTAGATATAGCAGTTGCTATGATTAAATGTTAAAGCAATATTTTCTTCAGCGGTCTTTGAGCTATACATGTATTTGCAATTATTGCAAAGTTATGGATACATGTACTATGATAGTCAGCTGAGAATATAACCTCCATATGAGATTCAATCTCAATTTGAACACGTTTGGCACACATAAATGTATATAAGAGAAGGGCATCACCCGGCGCGGCGGGTTCTCGCCAAAAAAAATTATATTTAATTTAAATTGTTAAAAATACTAAACAAATAATAAAAATAAATAATATAATTATAACAATAATAAATAATATCAAAAAAGTTAAAAAAACAGTAAATCAATAATAATTGTTTGTTGATGTTTGGAACTAAAGACAATTCAAACCAAATTGGAAAACAATTGAAAAGTAATGTTTTCGCAAAATGGCTTTACTTGGCCTTAGCCCCCTTTCGGGAATTCAATAATTTAACACATTAATACATTAACCTTTTAATTATATTTCGTAGATTGATATAGATTGACCCGTCCGTCCGTCGTCAATGCTTTTTAGGCGTCCCTAAACAGAACAGAGACGACTAAAAAGCTAAATTTTCATCACCACTTGAGGCTTGTACTTAATATGCCGTTTGACGCCTCTTTGAACTGGAAGGATAGGTCATGGGTGGCTGAAAATCACTAGAGTTGTTACTTATGACCTAACTTTTCTTCCAGTGAAAACAGATCCCGAAAATGTGGAATGGTTACCGAGAAAAATTGTTTACGGACGGACGGACGGGCAGACAGCAGGATCACATAAAGTAGCTTTCGCTACTTAATAATGCCTTAGTTCATCGGTGATTATACCTATACTGGCATATTATTTAATAAAAGCTCAGGTACACTTTACACAATCATTTTCTGGATTTTAAAACATACGCCCATATGAGTAGTAGACAGTAAGATTAGACATGTTTATGAGTATGAGTATGCATATGTTTATAACTCCTACGCAAGCCACGCCTACTTGCTTTATAAAATAGGAGATACGCATACAAATAAAGCAAACCTGACTTATAAATTCATTTTATACCCAGAGTCCAAAACGCAATGCTAAACTTTTAACTTTCTCCATCTCCCCCAATCTCACAAAAATCTCGTTCCCTCGCAAACTGTGCGGCAAACTCATAACCGACACAACAGGTTTCATTTTCTCAACATAATATTATTGTTAATTAGTAATTGAATTATAAACTTTAAACTTAGTTATAAATAAACTTGTCATTTTGATTGATTTACTGCCATTAACATCATCATCTTAGGATCCTAGGCGTAGGCCTTCTGTAAAAATTTTATCACAGTGGTAAGTAATTACAATTTTGTATGTCTTATTTAAATTGCTACTTTTGGCCGCACAGGACTCTACAATTTGCGAGTGAACGAGGTTTTTGTGAGATTTGGAGAGGTGGAGAAAGTTAAAAGTTTAGCATTACGTTTTGTACTCTGATTGAAAGTCATAAACAATGATTTGAATTTAGTATATCGCTTTGGTATAAATTCCGGAAAATAGTCTAGTCCGAAAATACTGGTAATTCCAATTCCACCAATCATCTTGCATGCAAAGTAAGCGGAAAAAGATTCCCTTTTCCCAATTCTTAGTAGAAAACAAAGAGATTTTTAGAGTAAAAAAACATTTGAATTCGAGATAGTTCCTTCGTTAAAGAATGAATTGGATCGGGTGTCTAGGGTAAGATTTATAATAGGATCTAAAAATGGGCGAGGATAATACAAATGCTACTGAAGCGAAAGACTCAATTAGTTAAACTCTGATTCCAGAAATCCTACAATAGCAAAAAAAATCCATCCAATAACACTTCTAGAATTTAGATTTGTCAAAGAATTCAATTGTTATCCCACTCTAAGGAAAGAATTTCTTAAATTTTATTCTCACTTTGCAAATGAAAAGGGAGGAGAAAGTGTCTCTGGAAAAGTCTCAATTT
Organism: Friesea truncata; assembly: GCA_034699725.1. Lineage (NCBI taxonomy): Eukaryota > Metazoa > Arthropoda > Collembola > Poduromorpha > Neanuridae > Friesea > Friesea truncata. The sequence goes on along the minus strand of JAQGCN010000892.1, from coordinate 11,077 downwards.
TCTATGTATCAACTCTACGACATTTTCTCCTTGTTAGGACTGCCCAACCTCGCTCGAGAAATTCTCTCACTCGGTTGGGTGCCATTCACTCACTTTTCCATGCCAAAAAATTTTACATGTAAAGAGATCGGCACTCTGCGTCTAGACACAGAGTGAGAAATTAGTCCTTTATCTCTTTACATGCAGAATTTTTTAACCCATAATCAAAGGGAAAGGCACCCAACTGTATGAGAGACTTGTCTCGAAGGAAGTTGGGCATATCCTAACAAATTTTCTCCTATAACTACGAATCACTCACCAGGCTGAATAGGTCTCTCCAATATTGACAATAAAAAGTGCAAGTGTTGAATAAACCTCTGTACCACAAAACAAACAAGATTAACCTGTAAAAGAATAAAAAAAATTAATTCATATTTCACGAAAAAATATATGAAATGCATCAGAATATCAGTATTAATAGCTGAAATGATTTCAGTCACAGAAAGGGCGTATAAAATGTCAACTATGACATGTAAAGTCTTTGTTAGACAAAAAAAATGAAAGATTATGAACTTTACGTCTTTTACGATAGAGTTTCCGCCTTTGTAATCCCATCCATTAGAAAATGTGATGAGTTGCCAAGGCGTTCTTTCCAATTCATCGATCAAGTCATCATAATCCTTAAGCTTATCTACGAAATCCGAGAGCGTAACCTTAGACTGCTTCATTTCCGAATCCTATCCTTCATTGTAGAGAAGTTTGCTCCCTGAAGAACGGTAAAGAAAATTGGTCCAACCTAATGTCTCGTACGTATGAGACATCTGCTTCTTTCAATTTCCTTATCAACAATATCACTAATTAATTGGAATCAAATGTTGACATGTTTTCATCTTTCATTATTTATCATCATCTATCAAAAATATCCCATGACGCAACTTGTATACATGCAATAATAAACTTCAACATCCAAAAAATAGACCTTAATATTATGACCTTTTTAAAGAAACGTACAATTCCAATTAAACGCGCAGTTCCGAATAAACGCGCAGTTCCTAATAAACGCTCAGGGGTCAGGGCCCAAAAATTAAATAAACGCGCATCCCTAATAAACGCGCATACCCCAATAAACGCTCGTGACCTTTAAATGCTTTAGATTTTAAGTCACTTTCTGATAATTATTTCGAAATTTTAAATTTTTTTCACAATTTTTTATTTTTCAAAAAAATTAAAAAAAAAATTTTTTCATTTTTTTCAAGCTTTGTGTTAACGTGTTGCATTTCGTTTGCAACGTGTTAAAAAACATTTGCAACGCGTTGCATGTTATTTTCAACGTGTTGCATGTCATTTTTCAACGTCCTGCATATCATTTTCAACGACTTGTCGTTCATGTTCAACGTGTTGCATTTCATTTTGAACGTGTTGCATGTTATTTTCAACGTGTTGCATGTCAGTTTCTACGACTTGTCGTTCATTTTCAACGTGTTGCAATCATCTTACTGTCTGCGGCTTTTACGGGTTTACTATTATTTTTCTTTCTTAGCGATTACCTAGCAAAATATTTGTGAAATCAAACAGAACAAATGAGTTCGTGGAACTTACTTTTATACCTTCGGTTTCCTTATTCCTAAATTGTGTTGTAGTCTGTCTGGATTCCGGAACTTTGAGCAGCAGGTAAATACGGTTTATATGTCCTATATGAATGATTCACAATACAAAACTCATCATTACTTTAATCAGTTTATTTAAATGCAGGCATTAATTTTTTGCATTTTCCAATGGATTTAATTATCGTTAGTTTAGTTGATTAGCATTTCTTCTGTCGATGAATCTCAAATGATAAAAAAAAAGTCAGACACAAGATAAAAAAGGTTGTAATCCATTTTTAGGATATGCCTTGAACTAAAACATTCCCGATGAACATAAAGGTCATAAATGTTATATTTATTACAGCGGAGTTCATACCAATTCCATTATCATTTCTTGGTTTTTTTTAACTAGTGCATTCATTTATAATGAAATGACTAAAAATAACTGTGGAAACTCAACGATAGTCTTTCCAACAAAAGCTTTCAATCATGTCATAGGCTGTTTGTAACCTAATTTGTCGAACTTGAACAATAATGGCATGAACAATTTAAATGAAATGAGAATAGCAAAATAGTCAATTAATTAAGTTCTGAGACCATAACATACACGAACGAAGACAAGAATTGGGAATTGTGAAGTTATAAACAACACCTATTCGCTAATCGCTAAAAAATACATTTATGCAATTAAAAACTTTCTCCACCTTAAAACTTGCAAAATTTGGTAGAGGTACCATGTTCGTTTTTAAGATAGTACCAGAAAAACGTTGGATTTTTTTTCGAAATGAATTTGTGTTTTAGACTATTCACCATTCTAATATCTTCTCTTTATTTTGTAGAATCTTACAAATACATTCAAAATTTAGAAGAAATTATTAACCAATATGAAGACTGTTTAAATTTAATTTATTTTCATAATACTACTACCCATTTCTCTGGTAGTATTTCACCAATTATCATTTCAACAATTACAGAAGTTGATTGGGAAAAAATTCTTATTCAAAAAAATCCCAAACTTTGTTTTACAGACTTTGTTCTACATGTCCAGGATTTTAACTGGGCTGTACAACGGTACGAGTTTGTTCATAGTTTACGTAATTTCGGCCCAAGTAATAACAATATTAACACAACCATACATTTATTCACGGAATACTGCATTGATACTCAAAGAAGTATCATTAGCATGGACAATGCACCAAGATTTCTATTTGGTACAAATAAATTACACATTCTGGTGAACTGTATTAAACCAACACAACATTTCTCAACTAATGTTTTGAATTTCAATATTTATTCATCATATTTAATGCCACACGGAGCAGAAAAGATTGAATTGAATTTCAAATCAATTAACAAATACAGGGAATATGCTTTTCATTTACTCAGAAAAATGTTTCTTAAAAACAAAGTTTATCTTTTGGCAGAAGGAGACACAAACTTAACTACCATTGCAGAGGAAGTTCGATTCATGAGTACTGGATCACCATTTCATAAAACAACTTACCAAAATATTCTACACCATTTATCAGGAGGCAGAATAAAGCTAGCTGAGGATTATGAAGATGAACTTCCTGTTGAATATTTTACCAGTTGTATTTCTAAGCGAAAATTGGAGCTTTTTAATCAGTGAACTTGCTTTAAAATATCATTATGATACAAATAGCAGATTGTTGAAATATGTAACATGGCTTTCGTATTTTAAAATTGATATTACAATCTATGTAGAAGACAAAATTGGATATGTTTTCCTAACTGGAACAAAATATCTTAACTTCATAACGTGTCATGGAGTTGGAAAGCCGGTTTCATTCATGTTCTATTTCAACCCATTCGACACATGGGTGTGGTCATGCATTCTGCTGTCAATATTCCTCATTTCTGTGACCGGAGTTATTATTGAATTAAACAAAACATGGAAAATGTTCAAACGCTTTTTATCCTTCACTTTGTTAGCGTGTTTGGAAGTATGTCCAGAAATATACATGAAGAAATTTAAAAAACAACAACAGCTATTTTAATGGTCTGGCTGTTTTTGACCATTGTACTTGGGAATGTATGCAGAGGAATTATCATATTGACTCTATTGTCCGGGTTGAAAATTAGCAATGAAGTTAATTATGTTTCAGAACTTTTATGTTTTCACATACACAACAAGCATTTTCGTATCGGATGAAATTGTTATGGCTTACAATTATCTCGTTAGCTGGGAACCAGGTGCAGAAAGACATCATTTATCAGGATACAAAGCATATAATTGTTTTCCTGATGACAGAGAATTTATTTACATCATTTGTAGTAACTCTTAGTAAAAGTTTTATACATTTGAAAAATCAAAAGCACAAAGTGAGGATGCAAATATGAAACGTTTTGTATCTCCAAAAGGATACTGCGAATATATCAGAAATTGATTATCTGTACAAAAACTACAAAAAAATCCTGATACATTCCAACACTGGCATGCTAACCTAAAGCCAAATGGAGTCATAATAAATTGTCAGTTGTGGAAAGACTATTTTTGTACGAATGAACTATTGGTTACAGGCAAAAATATGACAAATATACAATCTAAAGTTTTGCCTTTTAAGAATGCGTATATTAGTACATCGTCAAATTTTTTTGATATTTTGTCCGTAAAATCCCTTACAATGGTTTTAGACGAAATTTCCACGTGCGACAGAATAGGATATATTAACTACGATACAATGTTGAATTTGTTAATAGCGCTGGCGAATTCACAAAACCGACCAGAAATATATAGTAAAGGCAAAGAGAAATTATTTCCATCTTACGATTCTAGAAAATTTTCCAATACAATAAGGGCTGAACAACTTTATTTTGCTGCTCAGCGTTCTCTCGCGTTTGGAATTTATTTGCTGTGGAATACAAACTGTATGAAATTTTACGGAGGATATGGATTACAATTACTTGAGATTGAGAAAACGGAAAATAAAGATGTTACTGGTTTGGGATTGTCTTCAAATATTCAAACGTCTTTCTATTTACTACTCTTTGGGATAGCTTGTGCTTTGATTGCTTTCGCAATAGAAGTAAAAACTTGTATTATGAATATTTTCAACCAAACTTAAAGTTATTAGCCGTAGAAGACAACTCGCTGGCAAAGCTCTCAACAAAATCAAGTAGTAATCATCACTCCTACTAAAACGAAAGGCCGTAGGTGTTTGTATGATTGTCTGTCTGTATGTCTGTTTGTTCGGCTTTCACTCAAAAACGCTTCGAGCGATTTTGATGAAACCTTCGCTAAAGTGTAGCTGAGGTCAACGCGGTGGTTATAGACTATGTCAAAAGGCTGCGTAGCAGCCCGTCCTGCTAGTAATTTCCTATTACATTTAAAATCATCATAAAGATGTTCAGCTTGCCTTTACACTTGGCCAAGAAATTCAAATAAAAAACGATGAATCTGCTTGAAGTCTAAACAAACGTAAAATAACGCATTCCATATTTTAAAGGTTCCAACCAAGTATTCAACTATATCTAAATCTTAAATTAAAAAGAATGAAACTTAACAATCGCAAGTAATTTTAAATTTAATTTTACATTTAATATTAAAATACGAAAAAATTAAATAACGTTTATTTTAAATTCATGTAACAGAATTATCTGTTTCATAATTTAAACTTTATAATTAAGGGGAAGAACACGAGCCGTTGAGCTAAAAAATTCATTTTGGCAATTAAAAACATTTTCCAACTCCATTTAGTACGACACCTGCAAAATTAGTCACCAGTTCCGTTTCTAAAATTGAACTAGAAACGTTGGATTTTATTGAAAATGAATTTGTGTTTTAAACTAATCACCCTTCTAATATCTTCTCTTTATTTTGTAGAATCTTCCAAACACATTCAAAATTTAGAAGAGATTGTTAACCAGTATGAAGACTGTTTAAACTTAATTTATTTTCATGATAATATTACCCATTTCTCTGGTAGTATTTCACCAGTTATTATTTCAACAATTACAGAAGTTGATTGGGAAAAAATTCTTATTCATAAAAATCCAAAACTTTGTTTTACAGATTTCCTTCTGCATGTCAAGCAGGTTGACTGGATTATCCAACGGTATGAATTCGTTTATAATACACGTAAAATTGGCCTAACTAACAATAATATTAACACAACCATACATTTATTCACCGAATACTGCATTGATACTCAGAGAAATATCATTAGCATAGAAAATGCAGCAGAATTTTTAATTGGTACAAATAAATTACACCTTCTGGTGAACTGTGTTAAAACAACACAACATTTCTCAACTAATGTTTTGAATTTCAATATTTATTCATCATATTTAATGCCACACGGAGCAGAAAAGATTGAATTGAATTTCAAATCAATTAACAAATACAGGGAATATGCTTTTCATTTACTCAGAAAAATGTTTCTTAAAAACAAAGTTTATCTTTTGGCAGAAGGAGACACAAACTTAACTACCATTGCAAAGGAAGTTGGATTTAGTATGAATATTGGATCACCATTTCAGAAAACAACTTACCAAAATATTTTGCACCTTATATCAGAAGGCAGATCCAAGTTAGATCAGGAGTTTGCAGATTTAATGCGTATCTTCATATTGAATATTTTACCATTTGTATTTCTAAGTGAAAATTTGAGCTTTTTAATGAGTGAACTTGCTGTAAAAGATTATTATGATACAAAGAGTGGATTGTTGTATTACAATTCATGGTTTGCGTATTTTCGGGTTGATATTACAATGCATGCAGACACTAAAATTGGATATGTTGTCCCAACTGGAACAAAATATTTTAACTTCATAACGTGTCACGGAGTTGGAAAGCCGGTGTTATTCATGTTCTATTTGAATCCATTCGACACTTGGGTGTGGTCATGCATTCTGCTGTCAATATTTCTCATTCCTGTGGCTGGAGTTATCATTGAATTTAACAAAACATGGAAAATGTACAAACGTTTTTTGTCCTTCACTTTGTTAACGTGTTTGGGAGTATATCCAGAAATATAAATGGAAAGACTTAAAAAACGAACAACAGCTATTTTAATGGTCTGGCTGTTTTTGACCATTGTACTTGGGAATACTTACAAAGGAATTATAATATTGACTCTATTGTCAGGGTTAAAAATTAGCAATGAAATTAATTATCTTTCAGAGTCTGATATTTTCACATACACAAGTTTTTCCGTAGGGACTCAAATTACTATGGCTTACAATCATCTCGTTAGCTGGGACCCAGGTGCAGAAAGACATATTTTATCAGGATACAAAGCATACAATTGTTTTCCTGATGACAAAGAATTTATTTATATCATTTGTAACTCTCATGAAGTGTACTTTAATACATTTGAAAAATCAAAGACAGAAAGTGAGGATGCAAATATGAAATGTTTTGTATCTCCAAAAGGACGCTGCAAATATAAATCAGAAATGGAATATCTGTACAAAAACTACAAAAAGAATCCTGATGCATTCCAACATTGGTATTTAAAAGTAGAAAGCAATCCAGATGAAGTTCCAATAAAAATGAAGTTGTGGATACTCTATTTTTGTAAGCAGGAACTATTGCTTACAGGCAAAAATATGACAAATATACAATCTAAAGTTTTACCTTTTAAGAATGCGTATATTAGTACATCGTCAAACTTTTATGATAATTTGTCCGTAAAATCACTTACAATGGTTTTGGACGAAATTTCTACGTGCGATAGAATTGGATATATTAACGAAGATACAATGTTGAATTTGTTAATAGCACTGGCGAATTTACAAAATCGACCAGAGAAATATAGCAAAGGGAAAGAAAAATTATTGCCATCCTACGATCCTAAAGAATTTACCAATACAGTATGGTCTGGACAATTTTATGCTGCTGCTCAGCGTTCTCTCGCGTCTGGCATTTACTTCCTGTGGATTACAAACTTTATGAAATTATATGGAGGATATGGATTACAATTACTTGAAATTGAGAAAAGGGAAGATGAAGATGTTCCTGGTTTGGGATTGTCTTCAAATATTCAAACATCTTTCTATTTACTCGTCTTTGGGACTGCTTGTGCTTTGATTGCTTTCGCAATAGAAGTTAAAACTTGTATTATGAATGTTTTCAACGCAAACTTAAAGTTATTAGCCGTAGACAACTCGCTGGCGACGCTCTCAACAAAATCAAGAAGTAATAATTTACTATTACGTTTAAAATCGTAGTAAGCTCATAAGTTTTTATGACTAAAAGAGTTAAATTGGGATTTTAAGAATGTAAGAAATTGAAACAATTCAAAATCCAACTTCTAATATTCCGAAATATCCTCCATAACCATAAATAATAAATGAAGTTCGTGTATATCTAAATGCAAATCCAGATTCACTACTAGTTATTAAAGTTAGAATTGATTGTAATCCACCAGCAATAAATGTGTTAATTCCAAATATTAATCCTTGACATTCTTCGGATATATTCTCTGTTACTTCTCCACTAGAAATTAAAAAATATATTAATTTTCATAATATTAAAAATCATTTATTTTTGAAGATGTTTGATTATAATGTTGGTATTTAGAATGTTCCGGAGTAGTGGGAGAGAATGTTCACCTTGCCTTTATTACACTTTCCCAAGAAATTCAATTCAAAAAGCAAGATGCATCTTCTTGAGGTATTTACAAACGTAAAATAACGCATTCCATATTTTAAAGATTCCAACCAAGTATTCAACTATATCTAATCTTAAATTCCAAAGAATGAAACTTGACAATCGCAAGTTATTTTAAATTTAATATTAAAATACGAAAAAATTAAATAACTTTTAGTTTAAATTCATGTAACAGAATTATCTGTTTCATAATTTAAATTTTATAATTATAGGAAGAAAATTTACATAAGAACATAAATTTCAAAACGGAAGAATTAAGTCTTAAATCAATAAAAGAACACGAGCCGTTGAGCTAAAAAATTCATTTAGGGAATTAAAGACTTGTTCCAACTCCATTAGTACTTAAAACGACACCTGCAAAATTACAATCACCAGTTTCGTTTCTAAAATTGTACTAGAAAAACGTTGGATTATTTTCGAAATGAATTTGTGGTTTAAAACATTCACCTTTCTAATATCTTCTATTTATTTTGTAGAATCTTACAAACACATTCAAAATTTAGAAGAAATTATTAACCAATATGAAGACTGTTTAAACTTAATTTATTTTCGTGATAATATCAATTTCTCTGGTACTATTTCGCCAGTTATCATTTCAACAATTCCAAAAGTTGATTGGGAAAAAATTCTTATTCATAAAAATCCAAAACTTTGTTTTACAGATTTTGTTCAAGCAAATTTTGTTGATCTCAATCATGTTAAGTGGTTTTTTTTTCAACGGTATAAATTCGTTTATAATCCACTTAAATTTGGCTTAACTAACCATAATATAAACACAACCATACATGTATTCACTGAATACTGCATTAATACTCAAAGAGGTATCCTTGACTTGGACGAATTACAGATTGGAATTGGTACAAATAAATTACACATTGTGCTGAACTGTATTAAAACACAACAGTTCTCAACGGATGTTTTCAATATTTATTCTTCATATTTAATGATATACAGAGGAGCAAAGATTGAATTTAATTTTAAATCATTTAACAAATACAGAGAATATGCTTTTCATTTGCTCAGAAAAATATACCTCAAAAACAAAGTTTATATTTTGGCAGTAGGGGACACAAACTTAACTTCCATTGCAACGGAAGTTCGATTTATGAGCATTGGATCACCATTTCATAAAACAACTTACCAAAATATTTTACACCATTTATCAGAAAGAGGAACAGAGCGAGATGAGGAGTATGCAGATTTAATGCAAAGCATCCTTTGGAAAATGTTACCGTTTATATTTCTAGGCGAAAAGTTTAGCCTTCTAATCAGTGAGCTTGCTTTAAAAAATAATTATGATGCAAAGAGCAGATTGTTGAATCCTAATTTATGGTACTACTATTTTAAAAATGATATTTCAATGGTATCAAAAGATAAAATTGGATCTATTGTCTCAACTGGAAAAAAATATCTTAACTTCATAACGTGTCATGGAGTTGGAAAGCTGGTTTCATTCATGTTCTATTTGAATCCATTCGACACTTGGGTGTGGTCATGCATTCTGCTGTCAATATTCCTCATTTCTGTGACTGGAGTGATTATTGAATTTAACAAAACATGGAAACTGTTCAAACGTTTTTTATCCTTCACTTTGTTAGCGTGTTTGGAAGTATGTCCAGAAATATACATGAAAAAACTTAAAAAACAAACAAAAGCTATTTTAATGGTATGGCTCTTTCTGACCATTGTACTTGAGAATACTTACAAAGGAATTATTATACTGCCTCTGTTGTCAGGGTTGAAAATTAGCAATGAAATTAATTATGTTTCAGAACCTGATAGTTTCACATACACAACAAGTTTTTCCGTAGCACACGAAATTACTATAGCTTACAACCATCTCGTTAGCTGGGAGCCAGGTGCAGAAAGACATTATTTGTCAGGCTACAAAGCATACTATTGTTTTCCTGATGACAAAGAATTTATTTACATCATTTGTAGCTTTAAGAATGACTTTCATACGTTTGAAAAATCAAAGGCAGAAAGTGAGGATGCAAATATGAAACGTTTTGTATCTCCAAAAGGATACTGCAAATATAAATCAGAAATTGATTATATGTACAAAAACTACAAAATGAATGCTGATGCATTCCAACGTTGGCATGCTAACATAAAAACCAATCCAAGTCCAGAATCTACAAGATGGTGGTCGTGGAAACTCTATTTTTGCACGAATGAACTATTGATTACAGGCAAAAATATGACAAATATACAATCTAAAGTTTTGCCTTTTAAGAATGCATATATTAGCACATCATCAAACTTTCATGATAATTTGTCCGTAAAATCACTGACAATGGTTTTGGACGAAATTTCCACGTGCGACAGAATTGGACATATTAACTATGATACAATGTTGAATTTGTTAATAACACTGGCGAATTTACAAAATCGACCAGAGAAATATAGTAAAGGGAAAGAAAAATTATTGCCATCTTACGATTCTCAAAAATTTCCCAATACAATATGGTCTGGACAATTTTATGCTGCTGCTCAGCGCTCTCTCGCATCTGGCATTTACTTGCTGTGGAATACAAACTTTATGAAATTTTATGGAAATGGAGTGCAATTACTTGAAATTGAGAAAATGCAAAATAAAAATGTTCCTGGCTTGGGATTGTCTTCAAATATTCTAACATCTTTCTATTTACTCCTCTTTGGGATCGCTTGTGCTTTGATTGCTTTCGCAATAGAAGTAAAAACTTGTATATTATGAATTATTTACGTCCTAACATTCCAAAAAATCCTCTATAAATAATAAATGAAGTTCGTATGTCTAATGCAAATCCAGTACTAATTATTTAAGACTGAGTGGCACGGCAAACTCCCCCTCCCCACCACTGGGTTTTCTCTCATTCACTCACATGTAAAAAAACAA
>JAQGCN010000891.1:0-13706 GCA_034699725.1 Friesea truncata | reverse complement strand
ACTTATGTTGAAACAACTCGCATTCAAATTCATGCCAATTGTCGCCTTCGTCGTGTCTACTTCTGTGAACGCTTATTCGGAGATGATGAACTCCCTGCAGACTTCAAAGTATTTGTACTCAATGCTCACCAAATGCAACCAGAGGAAGCAGCTCAATGCTAAGAAGAAATCGTAACAGACGATCATCAAAATCAATGCAACGCTACTTAATAATGAGAATATATTAAAAAAAAACTGCGAGATCATGTGAAATAAAAATATAATTGAATAAAATGAATTCCTTGAATTGATGGTGGTTGCAGCTAAAGATATCCAAAAATTAATTATAAAAACCAGGATTTATTGACTTACGTTAACGTTATTACCTAAGCTAACTTCGTAAAAATAATCTCCTACTTATTAGGAATCTGAACAGGTTTAGCACTTTTGCTAATCATTTCATAAGCATCATTTCTGTGTAACTGAAAGAGGAGTCTTTCCTGAATACGATTAGCAGCAGCCTTCGTCAGAACCAGTGTCTCGTGTTTAAGCATTGAGTAAACATTCAGTCCGTACACAGGCATAAGGTTGAAGCTTTTTACCTCATCAGTAGCCATTGTTATATTTTTAGGCATCATATCAGTGCTAGAATAGAAAAAATAATAATTTGTAATTGAAGATAGAATACTTAAAATTAAATATTTTATGCTAACTCGTCTACGAAAAGAACTGATACTCCCCAACTCCTTTCTTCGGCAAGATCTTGAATATACTTAGGCTCATCCACTGGGATATCTAAAGAATCCACGATTTTTAAATCATCTTGTGCTAATTTTGACGTTAGGGCTATGCAGAGTCCTTGCACCCTGGAGTGGAAATCCAACATATAGAAATAAGTAGTTGGTCCTCGTGGTCCATGTGCTTTGCCTCCATTATAAAAGATTGGACTTCGAATAGATCCATGTCTAGCTCTTCCTGTACCTTTCTGTGGCCATGGCTTTCGACCACCACCAGGCATTTCAGCTCTTGTTTTTACGCTTATCCAATTCTAAATAAAAAAACAAAGAAAATGCTTAAAAAACGTAAATTGGCAACTCGTTTCCAATCGCACTTACAATTCTTTGGTACATGACTTGCCAACGGATATTTTGTTGTAGAATTTCCATACGAGGTGGATGAGCAAAAACTTCAGGATTGAGATCCATGATTTCTAATTTCTCTTCTTTAATAGAACTTAAATTCTCCACCCATGCTTGACGTATAATGCGATGTGGCTGTGCTGTTGGTGTCGGTTCATTCTTTTCATTGATTGAACGGAACCAAGGGATTTGTAATAAAGATGAAGATGTAGAAAATGAATGACATGGAATTGATAATTTGGTGGATGGACAGTTCTGTATTGATTTTAGTAAACAAAAATCGTCCTTTACTAAGTACCGAAGAAGTGTAACTTTCGATTTCCACATGATGAAAATGTGGTGTGGCGTAGCTAGCTGGATTCCCGGATTCTTGAAAGTAATTGATCGAATCGATGACTAAAAAATGATGAATAATTGAATGCAGCAAAACAAAATAAAATTCAACTTCACAAACTTTACTTATTTTTCACATGTAAAATTCGAAATTCGCCAAAAATCTACAGACTTCTTTCATAAAGTAAGTACGAATGAATGGTAAAGTTAGTAGTCTATGATGATACCAGCGTGAAGTCCCAACCTGTTTACTCAAGGTCATGTAACCGGGACGGGCATATTTTTAAAAAATTAGGTAAATCCTGTTCAAAGGATCTTGGCCAACAACTGTAACTTGATTATGAAACCTAAGGTCAAGAAGATTAATCTAAGGGGTCTATAACCAAATTCTATTCCGAGAAACATACTTTAATTTACAGTTAATCTGAAAATTATTAATAATGAAAAATATTGATTCATTCAAAAATCCTTCTTATAAATTTTTAAACCTGAAATCCTTTATTCTTTATGTATGAGTATGTTTGATTGAAAGGCGCGGTACTAAAATACCAAACTGTTCCTGATATTACCATACTACCTAATATGCTATACCTAATAAAAGTTGGAAATTTGAAAACGATTGAAGATACAAAGGCCAGGTTATTGTGAGATGCATAGATGAGTGGACTGATGGATCAATAAATATGATCTTGATTATATTTATGACTTGGACTATTTAACTTGGATATGAGAAGAAAGTTAGTAGAGATGTCCGAGCACATCAAACTCATGAATAGATTTGTTTATTCGGCTAGAGCGGAATCAACCACGAAGAATTCAAGGATGCAATTGTTGAACGAGATTAAGCGGGACGTGATTCATGGGAAACTCAACACAATTAATTTTAAAGAAACTAAACCATGGAGGAGCTAATCAGGAGGAGCCATGGAGAAAGCCGGCCGGGAGACCTAGAATTTTCCGAAGGAACAACGGGGACTGCAGCCCTGCCAGAGGATTTTCATGGAGAAACCCAAATACTTTAATAACTGGACTATTAATGGCTTATATTGGATTCATGCTGATTGTAGCATGTCACGGCAATACAAACCCCGGGGTACAAATAACAAGAGGAGCACGATTATACAAAATACAACAGATTTATAGCTATGATGCAAGCATCCATATTATTTACGAGATTGATGTGCCACAATTTGGAAAATACTAGGAGAAATATCACGGAGGAAGAAGCTTCATGGCGTTGGTGAATCACAGATTTCGTTCCTTGGAGATCACGGTCGAGGGATTGGTTCTTGAGAATCGAAGCTTGAAAAGGAAAGTTGATGATTTAGTTAAAAATGGGTCTCACCCAGGTCCGTCAGTGAAATCAACGGTAGTAAAAATTTCGTCCGCAGATCCACCGGCGAAAGAAACAAATCGGCTTCAACATTTAATCATCCGGGTCACCAGCATCACCTTGTAGTAGAGACGAGTTAGGTGAGATTGTATTTTCTCATTAATTGTACGTATGAACTTAATTTAAATGTATTTTTGTCTTATTTTCCAAAACATTGTTTTTTCTAAAGAAAGTACAACGAACGCTGTCGTCGTAACTAGTCTGCGATGGCCAGACCAAAAACAAAGTCGAGCAAATGTTATTAATTACAACATCGTCAAACAAATAAGAAAAGCATATTCACAATAAATTATTCATCACTTAAGTAAAATTTCAAGTAGCTTATAGTTCTAATAAATCAGATTTTTATGAGAGTATTGAGGTCAGTAGGCCTCTTTAGGTTAGGGTTGATTCTTGGCTGAATCAAATAAATTAAGAACGAAGCTAAAAATATCTATTTTTACTTTGTGAAAAGTTTAAGAGCAAAAAATGTCTCTACAGTCTTCACCTTGGACAACCTTGATTCCTAGAATCCTTATTCTATTCCTAGAATCTAGGAATATAACTTTACCCCTGTTTTTACCAGATTCCAAGACCTCAATGTCCTTATAAGTATCTGAGGCTACAGGCCAGAAATAATCATGTAACTTGTTTAGAAGACCAACAGAATATTCACATTCCTCAGTCTGGATCCGTCTTTATACCGAAACGGTTCTAATAATGCTAACATATTGTGAAAACAAGAGCCTCCTAGTTTTTTAAAATGAATAACTTGTGCTTCCTGTTTTTTGTTATCAATGAAATCAAAATACCGGATCCGAGCAACCCTGGCAAGCAGCACTTCGTCGAACTTAGGGTAAGTTGATTAAACATAAATTAAATTATAACTGTAAAATTAAATTTAAAGTTTCAATTATAATTTTAAAATTAAATTATAATTTTACAGGCAGTTAGTCAAACAAATCAGCCAACCCTGTTCTCCGGGAGAGGTCTAAAGTTTATCGCTATAAAAGCATGGGACGGAGTTCTAAAATCACCGACCATTGAAATGATCACATCTTTATGGACAAAAAAAAGTAATTCGGATGGATATTTAGTCATTGGCGGATCATCGATAACTCCAAATCCAGAAGTCAAGTTTGAGGATTCGGAAGTAAAGTACCTCCGTAAAGGAATGGTACAAACAAACACTTTAACTTCCATGTTTGGAGGAGGAGTAATACAAGATAAGGTAATAAATTCTACATTAATTAATATTGAACTATTCAAATATGATTCTTTTTAACAGAAGGTTTACGGCTACGCTCTTCTCTATAACCGTGATGGGAAGCCTTTAGAGCCAATTACGTTACCAGACAAAGCACCATTAAAAATTAATGGACATTTTTACCGTTTAACACGAATGGGGGTAGACGTGTCTGTAGACGGATTCTTGAAGGTTCTCCTAGAACTATTCGACCAAGACAAAGCCAAACACGGTGTGGACATGAGAGCATATCTATCACGAAACTTAGCTGGCTTCAGTACAGACGGGGTCGCAGTATTCTACGGGAATCAAAACGGGCTTGGAGTAAAGCTGTCAATGGAATTAAAAGGAAGCAAAGATGCACTTTACCGCGTGCACTGTTTTCAGCTTGATGACGCTGCCCGAAAAAGAAATCTCACCACAGCTATTGACACTCCAGGAGCGGATCAATGGTTTACAATTCAACAATCAACTGTGGCCCACGCAATAGTTCCATGGGCCACCTTCAAAAAAAGTTTTCTAACAAATGTACCAAAAGACGAGGAAGAAAAAGACATCAAAATGGTAGACATTGCAACACAAAAACAGGAACAAGGTGAGAGCTCTCTTGCTTACGTCACACGTGTTAGATACTTATTTGGCGACAATTGGGCTGATTACAAAGAAACAAATTTGCGAAGGACTAGTGAAACACATGCTGCCAGCAGTCAGAAGATTCATTCTATACAGAGGAGTTCCACATACATGGGTCGCATTAATTAAACTCATCGAGGAATATGAAGGAAAGGGATTGAAAGATCTTGATTTTGAGAAAACAGAAAACACCAAAATTAAGAAAGAAGACGAACAGTATCAGAAATTATGCAAAATATCAATGATCTCAAAATACACGTAGTAGAATCCCAACAAGCATTAAAAGAGCAAATGAAAACAGGATATACTAATTTTAATCGAGGGACAGGATACAATCGATCATCATACAATCGTGATTACAGCAACAGCCGTGGAAGGCGAGGGTTTAACAACAACTTTCGCGGACGTGACTTCAACAATATTCCAAGATGCTATAACTGTGGAAAAAGAGGTCATGTGAAAGCTAATTGTTTCTTTCTTCAGAGAAGAGGAATTTACTACAATGCAAACAACGGTTGACAACCTTCGTAACATCGTTGAGGAATTGAACATTCGCATTGAGAAACTGGAAAACAAGAATGCTATATGGAAAAAGTTAATGAAATCCACTGAGAACCCTCGCAAAGCAAAAGAATACCCACCAGCTCCGGGATGGTAGAGCAAATTTATGAAACCATAAAAAAGAAAGGTTCTTTAACTATTAGATCCTTCATTCATAAAAGAAAACAGATTTTTTTCTCTCTTCTTTCCTTTTTAAGAAAAAAAGTTAATATTCATTAGGTCAAATTGGATATAATAATAATGATCTAATATTAATAATGTTCTGCTTTAACTTTGATTAAAGAATTAGTTAGTTAATATTTTAATTTATTTTTATTTTGCATAAGTTTGCATTGGTTTATATCAATTTTAGCATTTAAGTCACGGAATATTGTATTCCAGCAGCAACAAGCGTTTACCTAATCTCAATGGGATGACTAAAACAATTCGAGCACTCTTCGTGAGGAAAGAATTGTTTAAATATATTATCGGTTACTATATTATTACTTTTAAATTTAGAACTTCTTAAAGTAAGAAAAATTTAGCGGAAGAAAGGAAGAGAATAAAAATTTTACGACAGAGTGAAAGTTCGTGTGTCAAGTTAGTCAAACTAAAAATCAAAATTATTATTCAAAATTAGTATGTCTGAAAAAATACATCTTGAAGACCAAGATATTATAGCAAGGGAAGTATGAGAGTATTGAGGTCAGTAGGCCTCTTCAGGTTATATAAAGGTGTGAGAGATGAGAGAAGAGGGAGTGTGTATTCAGAAGAATAAAGGACTTATTGGCATTACACCTTGTGAGTTTCATTTAGCATACGCTGTGCATAGGCCTCTTATATTTTCATTCCATCGATAAAAAGGTAGTCTCAACAATTACTCACCATTGGTCGAAAAATCTGGTACGCAATATAGGTTTCAGTAGAGGCAAGCAAGAGGATTTGAAATTTAAACTGTTGAGGGTGTGAGAAACTGTGGGATGTGGATTGAGATGAGAAGAAGGTTCGATGCACAGCAAGGAATGAACATGGCTGGTCGTGGAAGAAAACCATGTTCAACCGGTCACAATGTCGGGCTCCAAGGAAGGAACCGTAACAGTAGACTAGCGCAACACTGTTATTTAAGTATTTCTTTCCTAAATGGAAAGAATTTCTAACACCAGAAGAATTCACTAATATTTTTAATGACTTTACAACGTACATTTCTAACGAAAATCAAATGGCCAACCTTTCTAAATCAATTGATAAAGGAATTACTCTCGTAAACCCGTCAGCTAATTTTTCCTTTCCTAATCTCACCTCATACTGAATATCGTATAGAAAACATTAACTCCATATGCAAAAAGTTTTACAACAGACTATCAACAGAAAGAATTAAAGCATTAACAGAAGTCAATATCTGCTTATGGACAAAATGGGTGGGAATTATGGCAGGAAAATGGGTTAACTCTGATACGGATGGATCAATGGTAGATGTGTTGGACTTCCTAACCTGGCTTATGTCACTTACTAAAATGAATTATGACATGGTGAATGTCTTTCTGTTTACAGCTTTATTTTTACTATAGGATCGAAAAAATTTCAGCATCTGCAGAAAACTGCTAAAGACTTAGACGTAAGCTTAGTACGTTTAAAATACGGGTTTCAAATTAGATGTGCGGCGAGTCACTACGGGTCTGTAACAACTATTGAGACAAACATTGATGTCTGCGTAAATTTCTGGAAAAATTGGAAGACTCAATGAAAGGAACTTCCATGCAGGATATCATACCGAGCTTATTTAGAGGCAAAATTCAAACTACAATCAAATGCGCGCTGTTCGATTTAAATCAAAACCTGTTAAACAACCGTTCTACGATATCCAACTTCATGTGAAAGATAATGAAGACGTAGAAGAATCACTTGCTTCCTACATCAAGCAAGAAATACTGGATGGAGAAAATCAGTTCCAAACTGTCAAACATGGACTGCAGGTACGTTTCTTTTATAATTTTATAATTAATAAGGTACGTAAATTTTATAATAAAAGCTGATCTGCAAGATATTTCAACTGATATGACTTTCTTAAAATTTGCTATAGAAAAAGCGAAGGAATTGTTATCACTATTACATTTAAAAAATCCGAAAATGGAGGCAGAACAACCGTGAAGAGGAAATGAATCCTTTGTTATCCCATCCACAGTAATTTTGAATTTATCAGTTTTAAAACTTTTTTATTTCATAAACAAATTAAAATGAAAATCTGAAGATGATTTATAAAGTTTAAAGAAAATTTTTATAATCATTAATAAAAGACATAAAAATAGTTTACACAAATTATTTCTTTAGATCCAAATGAGGTTGGGTATTTTAGAGTACATCAGAGTTAATAATGATGAACACGCTGAACCTCAAAGGACGCATGAACGCATTAAAAACTTTTTTCCGTAAAACTTTTTAAATTGAACAAAAACAATATTAGGTTGACCGTTTTTATCGATGTCTGCTATCTCTGTCACAAATCCACTCGCACCTAATTTCATTTTATTAAAATTAGTTTTTTGAACAAGGGAAAGTTCAAACTAACCGTTGTATAAACCCGTTTTCACTGATAAATTCTTGATTAACATGACGGGTGCTCCCACTGACAAAGATATATGGCTAGCTATATTTTTTGGCGCATTTTTGGAGTAATTTGCTGGTAGAAGAGCAAAATCCTCACACCCCAAAAAACAGGATTAGGAGGTCAAACACGCTTCCACCCAAACCCACTTCTATGAAAGCATTTGAATCAACGAAACCTTCATCGTCACAAAAAAATCATCCACAGTGCCCACCACCTCCACCTCCTCTTCCTTCTCCGATCTATTCCACTACCACTTATTCTTCCTTCAACTTTAGCAACATCTGATAGTAATACACCATCAACTCAGAAGCATTCAACTCCAAAGGCTCAACAACAATTGAAAACATCAATTATAACCACTTCTGAAATTGATAAAGCCTTGAAGTTTAAAGTTTTGAAAAATGAAGATGCAGAAATCCAAAACGCAATTTAAGCACTAAAAAAGTTTCAAAGTAAAGATAGAGTAAATCATTATTCATTCAGTTATTATTCAAATTATTAATCATTTAAACCACTAACCCATTAATTTCTAAACTCTTAATGTAATTTCTGGTTTAAGATAAGTGTTTAAATATTAAATTAGGTCGATAAAAAAGTTCTCTTTTAGATCGCTATACAATAAAGAATAACAGCTTCCTCGCAAACCTACAAATTCTGAAATACCATCTTCTATTTTAACTTTTCCCATTTTCTGACGATTTTCTAAACTAAATAATTCGTGACCCTGGCCTAATTTCGAAGTGTCCAGTATTTGAGAAATTGATTTTAATTTCTTCATGTAATTATCATCGCTTTCAATGATTTATTAAACTCAGTATGTGTGTAAAGAAGACGCACATTATTAAAGAGCGGCAGAATGGTGCAATGGAGTAATTTATGCAAGAACAATCGACTTCCGGCTTCTTTACCAGAAAGTAAATGATATGGTGGTGACGTTCCCTGGATGTGCACATATGGTCTGGAATGGATCTTTTTCGTTTAGTAAATAATTTTTACCTTAAAATTAAATGCATTATTGAACAATTTATTATTATTAGGTGACACCATTAGCATAATTAACCCTGTGATCGATATCCCTTCCATACAATTTGGTGCAAAGTGTATTTGTGAATGTTACACTGAGCTCAGATATAGCGAATATCCTAAGGACGTAAGAATGTACAACAATCTTATAAAGGAATGGAAGCAAGCTTATCTTATAAATAATCAAGCTGAGCAAAAACAGATGCAAAATTTTCATTTTAAGATTAGCTTCCGAAGAAGCAATATGTATTTAAATGCTAAAACCAGTTTTCATGCAGAAGTTTAAAAGAACAAATATTTAGAAGATGAATTTTAATAACAATAAAGAATATGAACAAGATAAATCTTTTGAAAATAGAAAATAAATAAAATTGAACATTTTATTGTTACTGATATGTTACTGATATTACAACTGCAAAGGAATAGCAGGAACATAATCAAAAGAATCACATGATTATATATGTGGTATGTGATTACGAGTCAAGGCTTCTATAGTCTTTAGATTACTAAGCAGGTGTTAATTGGTTTAAATTTATTGGATATAGTTAAACGGGTTTAATTGTACTTTAGCTCATAGAGTTTGATTTCAATAAATAGGAAGCTTTCTTTAATATTAATTACAAAGCTACAAGTAATCCAATTCCATCAACCTTATCACCTAGTAGAATCCCACACCCAAGGAAAGCAAAAACACGTTAGCTATAAGGATCAACTAGATTTATCTTTTCAAGAAATATATGAAGGTTTTGCTCCTATTGATGAAGATAATGATTCAGAAATTGATGTAAATGAAGATATTACCCTTATTAATCCTAATAATTCCCATAATGAAAGTACAAAGAGAAATTTTGCAATTGATGCATTATTTACAATCAAGGATCAACGTTCAGGATCAAATGGAAGAAAAAAGAAGTAAGTAATAAAAATCGTCTAACAATTGAACCATATGAAGTTTTACTTCCGGAATTGAAATCTAAAATTGAAAAGTGTGAAGATAATCAAATTCTTAAGGAGGTTAAAAATACATGACCCCATGGAGAATTTTTTTCAAGTCTACTTATTTCAGTGTTCCCCCGAACATAATTTGAGCATTGACCCCCTTAAATTAATTGTCTTAACTTAAACCACTATTTTAAGGTGTAGAAAGTTGGCCAAGGTCTTTTGAACGGGATTTACCTAATTTTAAAAAAATATGCCCGTCCCGGTTGCATGAACTCGAGAAAAGCAGTTGGGACTTCACGCCGTCTATAATGATAATTTAATTACAAAAACGCTAAATTAATGACAAAGTGAAACTATCGCTTCCATGGATTATAGGAAAGGCCTGTCTTCATGTCAAATACCCTTTCTCGTCTCCTCCCTTCTTCAATTAAGTCCTGGACATCTTTCCTGTACGCAGGAGGTTTCATTTCCTCTTCAAGTGTACACTCTTCTTTTTCTAAAGGCCTATACAATTAAACCATAAGTTACAAAAAAATTCCTCATTGATCAGCAACTAATGTTTCACTTACTTGACAGCTATGAATCCTAACCGAATTATATCAATGTCTCTCCTGTATTCATCTTCTAACGTCAGTAGTGCCGTCGGCGTACAATCGAAACGCATGATAAAGTAACTGAAATATTAATATGTAATTTGTTAACATTCGGTAATTAAATAACTCATGTTAATCCTTGCCTTCCTTCTAAATGACGAGTTCCATGGGACTTTATTCTGTACGGAAGTGACCGAGTTCCTAAATTTTCTATCTGAAATAAAATCCCATTATTCTGCATAATTTGAAGTGCTGTTCGTTTTAAGACTGTTGCAGTTTGAGGGTTGGCCATTTTCTTTAGAAGCAGCGATAGTTCATATGTAGGCATTGTTGTATTGTAATAAATCCAAACAATCAAAGTTAACAATTCCACGGTGGTTAAACAGATGATTGTTTTCATGTAAACTCAGCCTTACTAACTGGCATACCCTGCATGTGGCATCTGTAAGGTTTGGGCAAAAAATTCATTCTAACAGGGTTGTGCCTGTGCGTCGTCACTTCGTCAGTTTATGTTAAGTATTCAATAATTACGTTACCTAATTTTGATTGTCCTTCTAAAAATAGTTAAGTATGATAATAACTGGATGAATTCCACAGATTAGAGTACCGTGACAAACAACAACATCCCGACCTTATAAGAATCAATTTAAGAGCATCTCTCTCTTATGATTATTGTAAAGGTGTTAATAATTGGTTTGTTTGTCCCTATTTCCCACGGCTCACCGCGTCATATCGTTACTTCCTCTCCTTGACACTGAGTTACACCGGTTACAAAGTGATTATGTTAGTCCTCCATAAAGTCATTTCACTACATGACATACCTGGATGTCACAGGCCATTGATTCACATATACATCCTTTAATTCTTATAAATTCTAGGAATTGTTTTGTCAAACCACGACCTTGTTAAATAAAATTCCTGAACTTGAGAAATTATTAAACTTAAGAAAGACGGTAGAGTGTAAATTATACACCACGTAGAAACGATTTGCTAAAACATCATCATCAATCCTTTATTCTTAAACCCCTTCCCAACACCTCAAAAAATACAGTAGTAAAATATAAGTATAAATACTGGATATTTGTAGTATTGAGTAAATTATTTACAAAGTATCCTCTTTTGGATAAAGTTAACCTAAATCAATAAATATGACACGTTTGAGGCTCACGTTACGAGGACTAACTCTGATCTCATTCTTAACAATTACTGTGTTAGCTGAATCTGACGTGACTAAAGACAGTGACAAAATTGTGACAAAAGGAGAAGCGAGTGAGCATTCATTAGTTAAATCGGATCTTGAAACTGCAGCGACAGGGTTTGGTGGTGGATACGGTGGGGGTATTGGACAGGGTGGAGGGTTTGGTGGTGGGAATTCACAAGGTGGAGGATTTGGTGGTGGTTATGGTGGTGGCAATGGATTCGGTGGAGCTAAACAAGTCGGAGGTGGTGGAAAGTAAGATTTATGAATCCTAAAATAAATTTTAAAATTTTAATTTTATGTAAATAAATTTTTTACATTTTAAAGTTTTGGATCCACCTTCGGTGGTGTAAATAATAACGCCAAAGGATTTCAAAGTACTTATGGAAATGTACAAAAAGGAACCATTGGTCATAAAGGAAACCAAGGATTCTTAAACAACAATGGTGTTAATAAAATACATGCTGGACATGTTAATAATGCATTGAAAAAAGGAAATTTTGGTGTTGTTGGTGGATTTCAAAAAGCTGCAAAGAATGATGGAGTTGCCTTTGCTAATAATGATCTTGCCGTAAAAGCTGCAAAAGGTCACAAGTTTGGACAAAAAGGAATCCATAAAAAAGGTCATGCTACAAAAGGATTCAGAAATCAAGTTCATAAGGTTAGTTTTTATATACTTTTGAAAATTATGATAATTTTTTAAAATTTAATAATAATCTAGGATGAATTTGTAAAAACTCACACATTCCATGACAGTAACAATGTCGATAACTTCTTTGACAAATATGGTGATGAAAACACAGCCAAAAATGACTTTAAAGGAGACAAGTATTATAAAGGACATCATACTAACTTGTTTAACAAGAATCATCAAAATAATGCTGGACATTATCTTAACGGACACAACAATCAAGCAAATAAGGGTGTTAACTCAATCTATGGACAGAAAGCCCACAATGGTCATAATGCCAAATATTCCAATCATGGTGGAAATAATTTCTCCAATGGATTTAATAAGGGAGTTCATCATAACAATAATTATGGTAATATCTTTTATCAAAGTTAAAAAAAAAAGTTATGACCCTAAATTATTACAGGTGGACAATATGGAGGTGGATTTGGAAAGAAAAATGGTGGATTTGGTGGAAATGGATACAATCAAGGATACGGAGGTGGTTCTGGTTTTGGTGGAGGATATGGTGGTGGACAAGGGTTTGGGGTTGGTCATGGTGGTGGTGGTTTTGGGATTGGACGTTAAAATGGCTTAGGTAAAGTTACAAGGTGACTATTTTTACTGATGGTGGTGGGATCTTATAATTAAGAAGTGTAGGATATTTCATTGTTCAATTTTTTAAAACTCCATTTTTATACTTTTTCTTACTTTTGTGTTGTAATGCCATGAAAAATTATTTTAATCCTAAAATTATTTTCTTCAATAAAATCTTATAAAAAGTACCCCCAAAAAAATAAGAGAATGCGGAAGTCATTTAATTTATTTTGATAGAGCATTAAATTCAATTTTGAAACGCATGAATTCATTCATGTGAAATTGTCACAAAACAATAATAGAAATAGCGTCGGTTCAACAATTCTCAATTATGATTTTAGAAGTCAAGTTTAAGGCCATGAAATTAGTCAAGAAGGTCATTTTTATTGTAAAATTCTTCATTATTATTATCAATCAACTGAACAAAAAAAATATTGTTCGAAATTTTTTTTTGCAAAAAAAATCATCACAGCAACCATTCATTGTTTGAAAAGCGCAGGGGAGGCTCACTCGCTCGCTCGCCGTCGCCTCTCATGCTCTCATTTTTTTGTGGACAGAAGTCGTTGACCCTTTGAAGAGGAAACAAAGCAGCAGTTTCAATTTTCTGAAAATAATTTTTCAAAATGTTTAAAAATGCATATCAAAGCGGATTTTTATCCGTTTTCTACGCAATCGGAGGAAAACCATTGAGCATTTGGTGTAAAAAGGTAAAATATTTAACTAAATTTAGTAAAATATTATCTTAATTTTTTCAATTTTTTTCTTAGACTCAAAATGGTCACATTAAAAGAATCACTGATTGTGACATTCGTTCAGTGACTTTGGAAATTATTGGA
>JAQGCN010000890.1:0-13715 GCA_034699725.1 Friesea truncata | reverse complement strand
TAGAAGACAAGTTGAAGTTAGTTTGGAAAGCATTTATTTCTATTTTCTACACATGTATTTTAATGTAATGTAATTAATTCATAGAATGCCTTATACTGAATGTTTCATGATGGAAGTAATGAGATATGGTTCAGTATTTCCGGTGGGTATCTGGCATAAGACGACTAAAAATGTAGAGTTTGAAGGATATAAAATACCAAAGGATACTTTAGTTTGTCCAAATCTTTATGGAATTATGCATGATTCCAAAATTTGGGTTGATCCACAAATTATTCGCCCTGAACGTTTTTTACTGCCAGACGGAAATGTAGATCGACAGAATGAGGCGTGGATGCCATTCTCTACTGGTAAACGTGAGTGTCCGGGAGCTGGATTGGCCAAAAACGAAATCTTTATGTTTATTACTGGGTAAGTTAACGAAAATTAAGTCTAAATGAAATGTATAATATTTTTTGTTTCAGTTTATGCCAGCAGTTTAAATTTGAATTGGATCCAACCCAACGAATTCCAGAATTAGAATCTTCGTTAAAAAGCATGATTCGTGGCCCAAATCCACATCGTCTTATAATTAAAGAAAGAAAACAAAATTAGAATGAATTAAGAATACTTTCTATATGATTACCTAAAATTAGAAATTAAAATGAAGTTTTATAAAAGAATTCTCAATTAAAAATTCATTGCAAATTGCAATTAAGCTAGAAACTAAAACGCTTATAAAAGATATTAAAAAATGAGATATTCTGCGCTGTGTTTTAATATTCTTAAAAAATACTTGCAGGTAAAAAACGCAAGCTGGAAGATGGAATTATTATGTTCGACCGACATAATTTGAACATTATATGTTCGATATTCGAATAACATGATATATCCTAACGCGAACATAATATTTTATATTTAACAATTTACAGTCATTCCGAATTTTACTTGAGGCCATTAAATTCCGGAAACACAGTTAAGTTTTAGATACAATAACACTCATGCCCAATTCTCTTTTTCAGCGATGTTTGAAGGTGGAGAGCTGCGACTCAAACCAAAAAACTGCTTCCTCGTGACTGACTAGACTAGTAGGGCGTGTAACGCAGAAAACAAAACTGATTTTTCAATTAAATTTAATTATACATAAATTAAGTATTTACACTGCTTGTCTAAGTTTGAGTTTTATTAGTTTAGTTATGACTGATTTATCAGGAGGACCGATTGCAACAGAAGAGTCAATTGCACTCAACGTCGGAGTCGACGATGTACTTTTCAAGCCTGGTGATGTAATTCAACAACTTCATTGTCCTTTCGTCAAAGTCATCAACGATTCCCATAAGGGTCAGTTATTAGTAATGAAGCGACTATTAATGTAACGTCGTGTTTTCCTTTAACCGTAGACAAGTCAGAAGTCTCTGCTACGATTTGGCTAAGTGATCCTCCTGACTCATTTGTTTGTTTGCAGGTCGACGTTGTGACTTTTGCTTTGAAAAGAGTGCTGGTCTCCGTCGCTGCAGTGGTTGCTACTTAATGCATTACTGCAATCGCCAGTGTCAGAAGAAGGATTGGAAGGAAGCTCACTCTCTCGAATGCAAAGTACTACCTACAATCAATGCCAAAACTGCTGCAACTGCAACTGAGTTCAACTTCAAGTTGTTACGCCTCTACGCAATGCTCAAGCTTCATCCAGAGCGAGAAATTGTTCAGCATAAGCTCTACGATGGCACCCAGCGAACTTTCCAAAATCTACTCGCACATGAAGACAAGATTTCGAATATTGGTGCTGAGTTCGATTCCATTCGCACATTGGCTAAAGTCATTCTAAATTCCAGCCGCGATTTGATGGACACGTCTGCAGATTATATCATAGTTGCAGCAGATCTTGTCAAACGTCTTCTCCGATTGGCCGGAGTTTGGAAAATCAATGCAACTGTGATGTTGAGTGAAAGGCAAACGGAGACCATCGCTTCTGGAATTTACATTGAAGGGTCTTCCTTCGACCACAGCTGCC
Source organism: Friesea truncata (assembly GCA_034699725.1). NCBI lineage: Eukaryota > Metazoa > Arthropoda > Collembola > Poduromorpha > Neanuridae > Friesea > Friesea truncata. The sequence continues at coordinate 11,728 of JAQGCN010000890.1, read as the reverse complement.
GTCCAACTGCAGTTCCTAATCTCAGAGGATTCCAATTGGAAGTTCGCGCAATCCATACCATTCGAAAGGGTGAGAGGCCGATGGTTTCATACCTTGCCGGTCATCGTCCCCGACAAGAAAGACAGGTGATCTTGCTGAGCCGATACCACTTCGAGTGCAAGTGTGACCTGTGTCAGGAGGAAATGAAAAAGGATTCAATGGATTACAGGAAGTTGGAGTCACTTAAGGCTACTCCATCAATCGTCACTTGGCAGACTATTCTAAGTAGTGGGTTGGAAGAGCTGAAGTTGATGCGTGCATGTTATGTGAAGTACGATGAAAGGATTTCTAATAAAATGCCCGTTCTCTTCGAAGAAGTGGCAAGCCTAGCAGCACCTAAAACTATTCTCCGGAATTTAGCTAAGGAGACCGAGGAACACTTGAAAATTACGTTTGGACCAGACAGCGATGATTTAGTACGCTTTGACAAGCTTAAGAAGGAGTACGGCATTAAATAACTATAAAAATCTCTTTTACACAATAATTTAAACCAAGTGTACTTGATACATTGAATTTTTTTGTATAAGTGAAATATTCTAATGACTAATTAAATTCCAATACAGAATTAACTCATTTCAAGATTCCAGAAGGGAAAGTCTTAGTTTAATTAGTGACGCGTTTTTAAATTAGCGCATATTGACTGGTAGAAGCTATTAAGTTGTTTCTTTGAAAATTCCACTTATGTATAATTAATTATACTTCAAAAATTTATTATTGTTGAAGCAGTCGTTGTTGGGTTAAGAATAGCAGTGTCAACGACATAGATTCCACAACTGATACTGAACCAGTGTTGCATAAGAGCAATTCTCTGAAGCCATAAATGCTTCTTATTTCTTAATATCTTATCAGAATTTACATCTTGGTTGTAAAATACCAAACTTAATATTTATGATGATGATAAAAATGTTTATCATCAGAATGTTTATGAAAAGATAAATGGATAAATGCAAACTTCGGATAAGTATTTTCTACTTGTTGTTGTCAATCGTGAAATTAAATTCATAATGCTTTTCATACCTGAGGAAAAAAAGTGAGTGAATGTGGATTTCTATAAAAATTGTTACATAATTTATTTTCGCCTTTTAAAAAAACAGTTTCAATTATTATCATAAAGTAAACTGAAATCTGAAATACCTTCTTCATGGAAAGAATATTCTCCACGAGCTAAATTCCTCAGTAAAGAATAACGGTGATTATGCGTGTCTGTTTCAAAAACTTCACTCTTTTCGTATATGCCTTTCTATACTTCAGTCTTTTCGCATACTCCATTCTAAAATACTTCACTCCTTTCATCTTTCATCATCATCTCTTTAACTCGAAAAAGAGGGGTAGCGAGCTTCTTTCAAAATAAGAAGAAAAGAAAGAAGCGTTTTATTTTTACACTTCTTAATTAATATTAATTGGATTGGAGTAGTAGATTTGCGCTGCGGCAAAACGTTAAATTACTTACACTAGCTTAACAAGACCCGTGTGCACACGGTACCTTCACCCTTGACCTCTAGATTTCCGTTTTGTGACGGGGAAAGGGGTGTAAAACAAATCGGAAATCTAGAGGTCAAGGGTGAAGGTACCGTGTGCACACGGGTCTTGTAAAGCTATAGTATAATATAATATTCCTCCTTTTAAATTATAAGAATCCAATTTATTAAAAAAAGCTAATGCTTTCAAGATTGCAATTTTCTTTAATTTAGTTTTTAATCTAATAAAGCTAAAATCTATAAAAAAAAAATAGATATTAAACTCTCCTTATTTTTTTCCATTTAAGGAGAATAATTTAGAAATTCCAGAAATATTTTATAAGAATTGAGCTAATAAGGCAAAAAGAAAATTTTCGATTTTAAAATTGTGCTAGAAAGTTAAAACTTTTAATAATATTAATTAATTAATTAGCTTAAATTATAAACAAGCGCTAATCTCGAAGCAATAATTTTTTAGAAAAGGTTCAATTCTTCAATTAGAAACTTTCTTATTTACGAACATAAATCTTTTATAGGTAAGGTTCAAAAATATATTTTATTACTTATTGTGTTTCTTCAAATTGATAACATGACTAGTAAAATGTTGAACCAATTTCCTCTTTATAACTATTATTATTTCAACAATGAATATTACTATTGTAATTACATTACAGAAAATATATATTAAAAATGCAGTAATAATATTCGAATTCAATGACAGTGGTTTAGGATGAAATCCTAACGCTTTCTTTCTGTGCTTAATTAACTCGTATCCCGATGTACCTGGATAAATCATATTCGACCAATTATCAAATACGTTTGAAATCCCACTTGCTATTACAAGTTGAGCTATCTTGTATAAATAATTTGCCATATCTGGAATAATATACATAGAACTATAATCAAAATAATACCCATACTGTGCTGATACAATTTTTTTATCTCCTGGTTTGTAATCTATTCCATTGTTTGCACCAATTTCCATTATCAACTCCGTTTCTGCAGGATTTCCAATGTATCCATTCTTATTACAGTTTGAAGTCATATTGAATACTTGATTGAAATAATTCTTAGCATTTCTTAAGTATATTGGGTTGTGTTTCGTAAACGCAACTGTTTCAAATAGAAATTCAGGAATCCTTGCTTCAGTTTTACTTTTATTTACTATTATCGTATCAGAACGATCCAGTATACAGTATTTCCTGAATGTTTCATCAAGTTCTCTGTTGTCGTCTGAAGTTAGATGTTTAGCTTCGAACATGCCATAAAGCTGCGTTACTCTATCCCAGTTGCAGTAATCTTTATCTTTATTAAAGTTATTCATTTCTTTAGGTAAACGTTGTAATATTTCATTGCAATTTTTAATTGTAATCCCCCACATATGGAGATTTACAATCCTACACATTTCCTTAAACCTTTTAATGTCAGGAAAACAAGTACACGCATGAAAAAGTTCAACTGATTTACATCTTTCCCCTAAGTTTTTATTTCCATTTATGGTATCAAAAAGGAATCCAAACCAGTCATCGTTTGTCAAAAAATGAAATCGATCTGTGTCTGATACATGTCGATATTTGTTATGTACATTTATGCCAGCAGTAAGTTTTGCTGTTACAATACCCTTAAAAGCATTTACAAGAATAACTGTAAGTCCCACCCACAATCCTAGTATTAGGGTAACTTTTGCGTCTCTCTTTGGATTCTTACATTTGCACTTTGGTTCAATCTGTCCAACTTCAAGTGTGTATCCTACATTGTATCGTACTACATCCAAAAATAAATAGATGTTATCTTTCAGTCCTTCAGTGTTGTTAGCCAGGATAAGAACAGAGAGTGGTATAATCAGAAAAGTTGTAAACACGATTGCAATCCATGATCCTGTGTCATACGGTTGGAAATAAAAGTAAAAAGAATATTTTTGTTCGACACCGGCACAAGTTATAAAGTTAAAAGTAATAAATTTAGTAGGAATAACAGCAACGGCAGTAGTTTTCAAGATGTGTTTACTGTATTTACTTAGTATTAACCATATAAATGGTACCATATAACCACCAAATAAATAATCCATTTCATCTGTTCCATGTCTGTTTCCATGTACAGTTTTTGAACTTTGTTCCAACCACATATCCAATTTTGACAGTCCAAATATTAAATATGGAGTCATTCCAAACAAATCTTGTCCACGATATCTCATAAAACTCCTCCATTTTTCATTAATTCTGTGAAATGGGCTGATATTTAATCTTTCAATTTCAGTTTTCAAGCTAACCAGTCCGACAGGTGGAAGTATCGGCGTGTAGTTAAACCAGTGCACATTACCATAATTTTTATGTATTTGAAGTAGAATGATATATTTTCTGTTTTTTGTTAATTTGTTAGCTACTGACTCTACTGCTTGCCTGAAGTTGCTTGTATTGTTAACATCAATCAAATAGTAGTTTATATTAACAAAGGGGTGTGGGTATTTAGGTAGTATCAAACTGAAAGATACAATCAAGAATACCATTCTGACTTTTCGGACTATAATTAGCACTATGTCACATGGTGTATTTTTGCAATCTGTGAAAGTTTGAACATTCCTCCTTTCCCAATTTCTTTCGCTGGCAATAATGTAAGAAGTTAAAGGTGTTGATTGAAATAAAATCCAATATTCTTGTTTAATATCACACCAAGGACATTTTCTAAACAAATATTTGAAAAAATTGTTAATTTCAATGATAACTTTTTCCTTTTCCTTGACAAATATTTGTATTTCTAAGATGCAGGGTCTATTCTTCATTATCCAAACGTATTTCCTGACGTCGTTTGTTCCATATTTTCTATTCATGGCTACAATTGGTGTGCTAACTGAATCAAATTCAATTTTTTCATTGTAATATAACAATACTAAACACTCATTATGTTCATCAATTATTCTGGATAAGTTTTGTACAGTATCATAACACATACAAGGTGTTAGGAATACTAGCAAATGAAATATATCCATTCCTATTATAATTTACTACTTTTATTCAACTCACTAATAAAAAATTATTTTTCCTTGCAAAATTTTATGTCTAATAGTTATTCTTAAATGTTTTCACAAGAAAAAAGAAAACTTTAATAACTTCTTGAAGTGACTGAAGACAAGCTGTATTAAAATGTCAGCAAAAACTTTTGCATGTCCCATCATAAAGAAATATGAAAATAACTGTTTTAAATTTTTAATTCCGTAGTTTTAGGTTAAGTTATTAATTCATTACTTATTGATCCAAGATAACATGACGTGGCCTTTGTTTAGCACTGTGCAGCACTGTGGTTAAACAAATGTAAAAGTAAATGATGCTCCATAGTATCTCTTAACTAAATGTTTTTGAGTCATTGAAAATATTTAAGGTACACACTGAAGGGTCTCCAAAACGATGTGAAAATAAGATTAACTTCTAATAACAACAAATATCAAATGGTTTTATTGTTAGAATATTAGTTAGCTTCTTTTTTAAGAATTCCTAAAACTATGAAATGCTATTTTCAAGGAAATAAATGTCGTACAAATACAAGAGCATGTTTAGTTAAGTTATATTTTGTGAAGTTAAGCTTACGGAAATCCTTTGGAAGATAATATTACATATGAACAATATGTTTACGGCTGTTATTTACAATGATTGATGTAGCTGCCGTTTATCTTAAATGAATTATACTTATAAATGAATAAATTAGACAAACGGTTTAAAATTGTTTATTTGAGAATACCGGAAGTTGACGAAGCAAAAAGTAATTTTTTCAATAACTTTATTCTTATAACAAATAAGAAATGTTTTATAACTGAATAAATCGATCATAATTCTAGGTTTTTAGTCTTACAGTTATTAGAAATTTTTCAAAAGTATTATAAAATAAAACATGCAAACCAAGGATGTTGGCAGCGAAAGCAACTTATGGAACCACTGTCTTTCTGTCATTATTGTTATTGCTTAAAGTCTATGACTAGATATTTTTGTATAGTTGATAATCACAACCAATATTCTAAAAAAGTTAGAGTTTTTTGTAACACTCTTCTAACTGATTGTTAATTGTTTTAACATGATCTTTTGCGGTGACATCTTATATTATTCAAATTATTTGTATTTTATACATTTCTTGGTGTATGACAGTATTGTATGATTATGGGCTATGAGTATCTCTATGATTTAGACTTCGCACGTGGAATTGGAACAAAAAATATGAAAAATATTGTTTAGAAAATGTATTACGCTGCAAAAGTAATTTCACTAGTCATCACTTTTAATTAGAAAGGTAATGTGTTTTTATTGAATTCAAAAGTAATAAGTTTAAATTCAAGAGCACTTTCAGTCTTAACTTATTTTTTGTCCGCATTAATGTTTACGTAATCCGAAATTGTATAGTGGTATATAAAAGCAGAATCTCAAAATGCGCTTGTCATTACAATTTTTAATCCGTAGATATTTCTCTAGTATTTAAAACAAGATGAAAGGATTTATCGTTTTGCTTTTAGCATCAAGTGTAAGTGTAAGGTATATATTACTTTTGTACTTTTATTTTAAAATTAAGTTAACTATTTTTAGGCTCTTTCGTTACCCCAGTTTCCACCTGAAGGATTAACACCACCATTCGCAAGAAATTTGCAACCCCCACCATTTGCATTCTCTTCATTTCTTCCAGTAAATTCTTCTTGTTATTTTAATAGTCCATCATACAATAAAGAACTAGTAAAGAAAGCTTATCAGATTTCTTTTGGTGATAAAAATGTTCAAGCTCTATCAGAATATTTTTCTGAAAATTTAATTAATCACAATCCAAAATCGAGTAATGGCTTGAATTTTTTAAGAAATATGTTAAAAAATGCACCTTGGGAACCTTTTACGGTTGATATTAAAAGAATTGCTGCTGATGGTGATCTTGTTTGGACACATGCAGCGCTGCCAGCATCAGTTTTAGGATCTGTGTATGCAGCTGCTGATATATTTAGGATTAAATGTGGAAAAATTGTGGAACAGTAAGTGATTGAATATTTTTAATATCATTGTGCCATAGTTAATATCACGTTGATAAATTTCAGTTGGGACGTACTGGAAGATACTAAAACTTCATCTAATAACCCTCATCCTTTTTTCTAATGCGTGTAAGATATACATAATTTTAATAATTATGTAGAATAATTTGTAGATTTTAATTTAATTAAATTAAAAAGTTGTAAAAATTATTATAAAAAGCAATAAACAACAAACACCATGCACATAAAATAAATTTAGTAAATTCAGCGAGAATCACAACGATGGCAGACTTTAATTTTGTCAGTCTAGTCAGGCTTAAGGGTTATGAAAAGCAGTGTCAACTACCTAATTTCTACAGATGAAATTGCTGCATGAGATCAAAGTCTCTGAAGCCAGAAATCCTTCCTTATTTCTTAATTAAATATGTTGTCACTAATTACATCTTGATTACAAAATACAAAACCATGTTATTTATGATGATAAAAATGCATTAAACCTGTTTGTAAATTTAAATTTCGGATAAGTCTTTTTTACTTGTAGTTGTCAACCGTAAAATTAAATTCTTGACGCCTTTTCATACCCAATAGAAGAAAGTCAACGAATGTAAATTTGGATTTCTAAAAAAAAATTACACAAATTTATTTTTCGTCTTTAAAAAAAGTTCGTCATTATAAAAGTTTAAATTATCATAAATTATGCTAAAATCGGAACTGTCTTCCTCAGAAGTATAGAATATTCTCGAGCTAATTATAATATTCTTAATTTTCATCGGATTATTAACAAAACTAAGGTTTTCAAGGTTTGCAATTTTCGTTTATTTTAGTTTTAATTTTAATAAAGTTAAAAACAAAAAACAAATAGAAACTTCTCTTTATTTCGTTCTCTTAATCAAAATATTTATAAAGTTTTGAAATACTTTATTGGAATTGAGCAATTGTATTGTCACATTTAAATGCAAAAACAAAACTTGATTTTAAAGTAGAAGTAAAAAATTCAACTTTTACCGGGAGAGATTATTTTAAAACTTTAACTTTTACACTTTTCCCAATTATATGTTCACAAGCATTTAACATATTTAAAGAATTATGATCGCAATCGCTGAAAGCAAACTTAAGCGTAAAATAGAAAATTATTACTGTTTCATTGCTTATCATCATGAACAAGGCAAAGACTCAAATATCTATTTAGATGCTTACTCAGAAAACTAAAGAATGTTTTGTGTTTTATCACTAATTTCGACATTACAAAACAGTAAGAATAACTTTTGAATAAGTAACTCAAGTAATATATGAAAGAACCAAATAACTGAAAGAAGACGTCAGTTAGACGTTGAAAGCTTGAGCAATAAAGAATTTATGTTCAAAAAATGTATCATCCAGTAAACTCCATTAATTCAAATGTAACTCAAGTAATATTTTTATTCAGTTTATCCTAGTTTAAATATAATCATATTTTTAAACGTTAAGACCAGTAGTCTCCCTAATCCAATCAAGAAAGTGTGAGGTGCGGGCATAAACGCCAGGGTATCCAGCGGAGTCCACATCCATTCCATGGCCCCATGAAACTAAGAAATAAAGGACTAGGGACAAATAACACATGCAACTTGCACCCGTTCGATTGAGCTGAAACTAGGTATACAGCTTCATTTCATCATCCTAAACAATGTTTAAATGGGTCACTTTGCTGTATAAATTGAACTGTGACCTCCAGAGGTCATCAATTAAGTATAAAGACGAAGCTTACTCAGTACAGGTCACAGTTAGCAGAGGTATACTGTGTACAAATTTCGTCACGTGTTAACTCACTGTAAAGATTGTCACGACGTAAACCAGCTCCATCGATTAGGTTGTGAATACTACAGTAATTGCTCCCTTTATCTAGAATTGCATACCACCTTCTCGAAGTTGAAAAGCTCTTAGCCAAAACATGAAGATTGTAATAAATTTTCAATTTATAACTAAGCTAAATCGTAAAGTACTCACAATGACATTGCATCCTTTCGTCGCTCGATTTGGATAAAACCAAAATGTCAGATCGCTCGATGTATCTGTTTTTAATGTTTTGTGAACAGCTTTGAGGACATTGTTCTCAAATGAGTTAAACTAAAATGATAAATTATTAATTTTTCAAATGTAATTTATAAAAAATTAGGCCTTACATTATATAGACATCGCTGTCCATTTCCACAGTTATCGGATTTCCATAACTGAATTTGGTTCTTTAATGAATCTTTAACTTGATCACAAGTACTGCCAAATGTAAATGTAATGTTACAGGATGCATGAAGTGGGTACATAAATACAGCAGGATTACGAAAGAATGTACTTTCAATCGCTGAAAATTCAGCGATTAGTGTTACTATTAACAACATAACAAATTCACAAGAACAAAGTTACAGGAAACTTTACAACTATAGAGTGGAATAATTATTATGAAAAATATAAAAACAAAGTTACGCAATAAACTAGCTCGAGGGTATGAAGTTGTATACTTGTTTCCTTATGTCATCCAAACCTTATATTTTTTTAAGTAATTCATTCATGCAATTATGTATACGGAAAGAAAGACAGGAAGTACTATGGGTTCCTTTTATGCAACACAATGAATGCAAAGGAGATGAACATTACTATTCAAACTACAAATCCTGACGTTTATGTGTTTTATTTTCCATGTTTGAAGTTACATGTTAAAGTATATTCTGACTTCTCGAGAGTCACAGAATCAGAACCACCCTTCCGCGTCCGAAATTCCTGAAGGAGGGCTGAAAATCACTGGTTTTAAATCACGATTTAACACTTTATATGATCTTCCTTCCTGAGAAAACAGATATTAATATCTTCCTGAGAAAACAGATATTGTAAATATTATTGTAATTGGTTTTGTAATATAAAGCTTGTAAAGTATAAATAAGTTAATTTGGTAATATAATTCGTGTACTGATTTTGTCTTGCTCAGAAGATGTGTTGTTACTTTTCAAGAATTAACGGAGTCAGTACCGCAAAAAATAAATATTAACGATCAAAATAACTTAAATATCAAGAAATAATTTAGGAAATAGATAAAAAAAAATTGAATGCAATAATACAATTTTTTTTTCATAAATCTATTTTCAAATTCATTATCTAATTTTAATTTTAGAAAAACTTCGTTCTAATATAACGGCTCTTTGTCTTGTTCCAAAAGAAATTGTATACTAATAAAAATGTATTCTATAAATTAAAAATTCAAAAAAGAAATTATAAAATAAAAACTTTATAAAGATACTTTAGAAAATTCTGTCCTGATAGCAAGCTAAATAATACTCTTATGAAAATATACATATCATATTTTCATATTTCGGATAGAAAATATTAAATACAATTCATTTTATATTAAAAACTTGAAAATTTCGACCTTTTGACTGGAACTATGACAAAATAAAAAGTAATACAGCGATTTTAGAAACTTCTGAGCAAGTAAGATAATAGTCTTATGAAAGTATACATATCGGACTAGCCTTAAGGCTCGCCCAGGCTAGCCCTGCCGGGCTCTTTTCCCAGGTGGTAATAGCATGCTGGTTAGTTGAATGCTGGTAACAATAAAATTAGTTTGGAAGAAAATTATATTCTTATATTTTTTAATTTTAATTCTTATATTTATATTTATATTACAGATGTTTTCTTATATTTTTAAAAATGTAATGGATATCAATAATAAAACTAATATTTCTCGAAAACCCCACTGGGGATATTTATAATTTTGGTATCAAATTATTCAGAAAAAAGTACTTAAAAATATAAGAAATGTCACTAAACTTTGTACACCGGAAGAGTTTGTATCTACTCATACTTATATTTTGGAAAATGTAATGGATGTCAATACTAAAACTAATATTTCTCCAAAACTACACTGTGGATTTTTATAATTTTGGTGCCAAATAATTCAGAGAAAACTGGTTAAAAATATAAGATATGTCACTTGACTGCAAACCCCGTAACTGTTTGTACCCAAAACTCATCCTTATATTTTCAAAAATATAATGGATGTCACTACTTAATAAGATATGTGACTTGACTTGGTATACTGAAAAAGTGTGCATCTTTTGGCTCATCTTTATATTTTCGAAGATATAATGAATGTCAATATTAAAACAAATATTTCTCGAAAACGGCATGTAGGATATTTATAATTTTTGGTATCAATTTATTCAGAAAAAAGTGCTTTGAAATATAAGTTGTGTCACTTGATTCTGCACACCTCTTCTTGAAAGATTTATATCTAAAAACTTAATTATGTAACTTAATATATTGCACTTAAAACTTATATAGGACTAATTAAAACTTTTACAAAAATTTTTAAAAAAATATTTCACGTAAGGAGGGTAGATAAAGCTCTTGTAAAGATATTCGTTTCATACTTTTATATTTCTGATACTGAATGAAAAAGTTCAATTCTTTTTTTATATCAAAAACATGAAATTTTGACCCTTTTACTGGGGTTGGAATTTTAAGAAATTCTGTCTATAACTAGCAGGTTTAATTAATCTTTTGAAAGTATTCATGTCATAGTTTCATGTATTGTATTCGATACAAAGTATTAAATGTGCAGCTCATTTTATATCAGAAACTTTAAAATTTTGTCCCACCATACAAGGGAGTTAGTCGGAATGGCGGATCAAACTATCCACCAATACATAGACTTCCACTTAGTCATCAACGAAAAGGTATGTTCTTTATAGCTGATATGATGTTGGTGATATTAGTTCTGATACAAATACACCTTTATAACAAGTAGTTAAAACAATTAAAAGAATCATCCATAAAATTAGTACTTGTTTTGTAATTATTAGTTATTCTTAATTTTTGAAGTCTTAAAATCCAATTTAAGTTTGTACTAACTTCAAAAATGATAGAAAAATTAAACAAAATACTTTGTAGAAATATTTCTTTTAAATGCGTATAATAAGTTAATGAATAATTTTTAGAGTATAAAAACAAATTTTCTAATATTGTGAACAGAGGAATAACAACAAATATTACAAGAAATAATAAACTCCATATAATAATACTGAATGGTTGTGTATAAAGTGAAAAAATTAAAATTCTTTCTACATTGTTGCAAGTGATGAAATTATAATATATTTTTTCCAGTAATAAATTAATAACTTATTGCATCTAAAAAACCGTATTGAACAGATTGAGATTATAATTTGAGGACTAAAGCATGGCAATCCGGAAAGACTGTAAGCATACCATAAAC
>JAQGCN010000889.1:0-13724 GCA_034699725.1 Friesea truncata | reverse complement strand
GACCATCATCTTGGTATGTGTTTTTTGTGTTGATCATGAAAAAATTCATTATTTTATAAATAATTAATTTAATTGTAATGTTTCAGGTCGAGCTGTGCTCATGTTTGGATATGCTCCATATGTGTATACTCAGTCAAAGATATTGATGGCAAGATTAGAATACTTGAGAGACTCATTCCAGGTATAAGTTTGAAAGTTGAACTTTTAATTTTAACTTAAAAATTTCTTGCTTTTTGCAGATTAAAGAGAATGACTTTTTGATATTTGATGCTGTGAGACATGCTGCTCAATGTGTTGGAAGAGTTCTTAGAGGGAAGACTGATTATGGAATTATGATTCTTGCCGACAAGGTTGTTAAAAATTCATCCGAATTTTTTAAAACTTACTTGAGGTTTATCGATTATTTCTATTTGGATTTTGTTAGAGGTTTTCACGAGCGGATAAGAAATCCAAACTACCAAAATGGATTCAGGAACACCTTCGGAGTTCGTATTGGAACCTTTCCGTGAAAGAAGCCACACAGGTAATTTAGGTAGAGAAATTACTAACTCCTTTAGCTATTGAAAAATAATTTTAGATTGCTAAAAAATGGTTAAAGCAGTTTGCACAACCTTTTTCAAAGGGGATGATCAACTTTAGAAATGAAGAGTTTCAAATGAAAATATTTTCTAGAACTCAACAGCATTAGCGTTTGTTTTTGTTTGCACTTAAATTATTAAGTAGCGAAAGCTACTTTATGATATTGTGTTGTCTGTCCGTCTGTCCGTCTGTCGCTGGACACGAAAAGTACTTAGAAAAATTTCACCAATTTTTTTTGCGTTACCCCATAAGCGACAAAATGACCTCTACAAAAGTTGTTTAGAATAAAATTTTGAACAAATTTTTCCTCTGACATTTTTTTCTGCCGTGACCCCTTAAGGCCACAGGTCAAGGTCAACATCGGATTTCCTCATAACCTCAAAAATGACGTATACAAAAGTTGTATACAATTAAATTTTGAACAACTTTTTACGCTGACATTTTTTCTGTGGTGGCTTCTTAAGGCCACAGGTCAAGGTCAACCTTGGATTTCCTCATAACCTCAAAAATGACCTCTACAAAAGTTGTTTACAATTAAATTTTGAACAACTTTTTTCTCTGACATTTTGTCTGTGGTGAACTTTTAAGGTCACACGCCATGGTCAATCTTGGAGTCGCTCATAAACATCAAAGATGAACGATACAAAAGTTGTTCAAAAATAATTAAGACAGACGGGTCATGCAACTTAAGACCTTAGGATCTTAGGGCACTTTCGCTACTTTTTGACACCCCTGGGTTACAGGGTTTATTCTTAATGAGTTAACATTTTTATCAATAGAATTTGCGGGATTCCAATAAATTATTCGAATGACATAAAAGCAGCACGCATTTGGCATTTCTAACTCCACGACGGAGGAGACGGGAAGTACAATTAATTTATAATCCGGATCATAAAAAAATAGCAACTTGAACTTACAAGTTATTGTCTAGCTTATTAACGATTATGGTAAGGCAAATTATCAATAAATACCCACTTATTAAATTTTGAAGTCATCTTAATAATTTAGAATTTTAATGAAAATTAAATAATCATAAAACAAATTGTAATCCATAACATAATTGTAGTCTAGACAAGCAGGCCAATCCACCAGTAGTGGCCATGAAGAGACCTCCACTACTTCAGAGAAAGGAAAAGGAGTAGTACTAGTAGATGCCCAGACGCTTGAAAAAGCGTTTCAACAAGTACAAAGTGATGATTTATCAAAACGAAATTTACCAGATTTTTTTAAAGACCGTGTGAAGCGGTTCATCGTCTGCTACCAGATATGGCTACCTATGAATCAAAAGAAGAACGAGCTTGAAGCTAAGATTGCTGAAGTGAAGGGATTGAAGAAACTAGTCGATGATTTGACCAATCCAATCCATAAGCGATTGTCCATGATATATGGTTCACCGTATTTTGTAAGTGTATCCCATAATATCCACAGCCACAAAAATAGGTTAAATTACATTTACATTGTCAGATTATAAACAATGAAAATACGCTTAACATTTTAAAAATGGATTCAGCAATATTTGAAATCGTACTCATAAGCAATTTTAATTTAAGGTTAATTTTATGAGTTGTTAATTAACTTAAGGGAAAATTGTCCGATTTTAAATTGTTAAATCATTCAAGGATTTATAAGGGATGGTCTTCTTCTTGGTTGGGCAAAGGAAGTAGTCGACCTAACTTTCCAGTTTATTAAATAATTGTAACTTAATGATAATGGTTTGTTTTGTTGTTTGTTTTTCCAGGCCAGATATTTGGAAAAATTGAAAGCGGAAGCCTCCAGCTCCACTGTAGGTGATGATGATGAAGACATACTCAATATTAGTCTCGATTTAGAGGAGGAGTATTCTGAAATCTAATGTTCAAGGGTAAACAAAGATGTGTATTTCATTTAATAATAATGTCCATTCTAAATTAATGTTAATTGTCAATTTTGTTTTTCTTTGTTAATCCATTATAATCGAATGGATTTGTAATTATTAAAATATACAAATTGTCATTATTCGTATAATTAATTTCAAGCGGGAATCTTGAAATTTCAACCTAAAAATGAATTACAGAATTTTCAAAAAGTTTAAAGTTCAAAAAGTTGCAAAATTATTTAATTTATTTAATCATATTGTTCACAAAACTAAACTTGTGTCAGTTAAATAAAAATCATGAATATAAGTTATATGATCTCATTGACAACATTATCATCATCATCACATTGACGATTATCATCACTATTTGGCTGTTGCTGTGACGTGACTCCTTCATACTGAAAAATGACATTTTCAGTAGAAGAATGTTACATTTACCGAGGCTGGAGGAGGAATCAGACTGATCTTATTGTTAGTGGATATGAAGGAGTACCGCAGAATTTAATTCTTAATGTAATATGTTGGACGGTAAGACCTTTTTGAATAACTTAGAAAAATTCCAAGTGGGGCCCCTTGGTATAACCCAACCGACCTTTGAATTGAATTGTTGATTTTGATGGATTGATTGAGTAATTAATGAGAAATTACTATTTTAGATAATGATAGTTGCATTCTCAATACTCAGGAAGAAAGCATGGAACTATGGGAGACTTGCCCTTGTTGAACGATATGAGACGAAGTAAGAGCATGATGAATTGTTGTTCCTTTTAAATAAGTTAGTGGAGAATGTAATGCAATTTTTAATTATTCTTAGGTGGACAGAAGTATTTTATGGATCCACAAGCTTTAGCTGTGATGATGATCCGAGTCCAAGTGAACTGCCTAGTCCTAGTGCTGAAGTAGCTGATGGGAATCAAAATAACCAGAGTCACAAGAATTCTCAGACTACTCCTACCATTCCTTTATCTAAGACAGGATTAGTAGACCGTTTGCGTATTAACGCAAGAAGCACTAGTATTGACCCAGATCATGTAGATAGTGGTCTTTTTAGTTGGATTTGGATCTCACTTACCATGTCGTAAGCTTCTTAATTCAAAATGTTACATTTCTGAAGTAATTTTAATATTGCTTTGCTCTTGCCATCATAATAGCGACCAACAGTTCCTCCAAAAGAGCGGTCCGGACGCAGTGCAGTATCTGTCTTATCAACGGCATTTAATTTTCTTGGCTTCAGTTATGACCTTGTTCTCGCTTGTCATCATAACTCCAATTCACCTTCAAGGCACTGCCATTCGTGGTAATGCACCACCTGATTTAAACGATTTCCGACAAGCTACAATTCAAAATATTTTCTCAGAGTAAGTATTAATCTCAATTTATACTTTGCAAATTAATGTTAAAAGTTTATTTTCAGCTCCAGATTACTTTGGATTCATATCATTTTATCCATATCATTTGTGTGTATCAGTATATTGTGCATGAGACATTTTTCTAAAGGGTTACAATTTATTCGTGAAGGCACACGGACAGTCATGATAAATGGAGTTGGTACTAGTTCTACTCATACTGACATCATTGGTCACTTTAGGTGAGTCTGTAAATTTTACCAAAATGAATTTAACTACATACAATTTTGTTTCATTCAATTTTCAGTGAAGTCTATCCTTCATTTGTAATGAAAGAAGTTAATTATGCATACGATATTTCTCGTCTACAAGCCATTGAAATTTCCATGTAAGCTACTATTGAAATTCAATCTAAGCATGATATTAAAAATATGTTTATTCTTCTTAGGGATGCAGCACAAAGATCTTACTTGTATTGTCACTCATATTTAGAAGAAAATCGTGTTCGTTTAGCCATTGCTCCACACTGTTGCGGTAGCATATGTCTTTGTCATTATTGCTTTTGCAGGAGGGAGGTAATTTGTTATAATAAACTTCAAAAGTTCAAACTTAAATGCTGTTTTTAATATTGTAACTTGTGTTAATTTTAGACAGATGCTATTGATTTTTACTACAACAAAGTTGAAAAGTATCGAAAGAAATCAGAGATCGAACGGCGTCGTGTACTTACAAAACCCTTAGCTATTGCTTTTGTAACATTCAAATCAGTGGAAATGGCCGAGACTGTGATCAATGATAATCGAATTACTGCAAAATTATTGTGTCAGACACCAAAATCACAATTTACTGGAGTTCTAAAATCTAGACGATGGCATGTTAGTTTTGCTCCAACACACGAAGATATAATATGGTAAAAGTGAATTATAAAGTTATTATTTTATTAATTTAAATGCTAATTTAATACTATTTTAGGGAAAACTTGTCCCAAGGTACTAAAATGTGGTACTTTAAACTGGTTTTAGTCAACTCTATTTTATTGATGGTTACTTGCTTCTACTCAACTCCAGTTTTCTTGCTAAATTTTTTGAACGTTTATTTAGCTGTTAAAAGAGAAAATGAATCTGATGATAAAGCTGTAAGTTTTACAACAATTGATTGTAGTTTTTCAATTAATTTGAAATATTTATTTTAGGGTGTAAGTGGTATTATTCGAGATACTATTCCGACTGTCCTTTTGTGGATCGCTGCAGTACTTATTCCAAGTCTTGTATCAGTTTCTGATCGAATGATTGGATTTTGGACAAGAACTGCTGAAAATCGATCAAAAATGATAAAGACATTCACTTTTCTTCTTTTTATGGTTATAATTTTACCATCACTTGGACTCCAAAGGTAAGCTCGATCGAAGAAAAAATTTTTTTTATAATATTCAAATGTTAATTTTGTTTGTTATATTTTAGTTTCATTGCATTGTTGGGAAAGCCTGTTAATTGGGACTGTATTTTCTCATCAACGAACGTTGCCTTCTTTGTTCATTATCTTACAACTTCTTGTTTTATTGGAACAGCATCAGAGTTGATGCGATTTCCTGAATTGTTCCTTTACATGGTACGACTTTGCTTTACAAGGTCAAAGGTAAAAATGTTTTATAACTTCATTAATAATTTAAATTTTAAATAATTTATTATTATTTAAAATTTTTTTATTAAATTAAAAAATTTTAAATAATGAAATTTTAAATTTTTTTATTAAATTAAAAAATAAAAAATCTTGAACAGGCTGAAATCATAACTGTGAGAAAAGCGTCACTTTGGGAATTTCAACTAGGATCTCAATATGCTTGGATGATGCTCAATTTTGCAATTTTTACCCTCTTCAGCCTTGTGGCTCCTGTTATAACGCCATTCGGTATGTCAAAGTCAATCATTATAAATATTGCGTATTCCGATTGTTATTTGTAACTTTTTTGCACAGGCGTATTTTACCTAATTATGAAGCACTTAGTGGATCGTTACAACATATATTTTGCATATGGACCATGCAAAGTTGACAAGGTAAAGGAAAAATCTTTTTCTATTTTAAAGTAAAATGTAATGTGTAATTTGTTACAGCAAGTACATGGAACTGCAATAAATTTTGTGATCGTGTGTATGTTCCTTTTACAAGTTATTCTCCTAGCATTCGTAAATTCTAATAGCGGGGCACTCGTGAATAAACCTCTTCAAACATTTGCTGTTATTGGAATTGCAGTGACTGCTGCTCTGTTCGTAGGACAAGTATTCTTTAATATGTGCGCAACCTTTAGTCCAATATTGTACCAAGACCGGGAACGATCCGTAAGTTTTGATTGAATTTTTCAAATTATCAAGAAAATTATTGATAATGAATTTAATTTAGCATCGTGTGGAAGCAAGAGGAAAAACACATAAAAGAACAGAATCAAATCAATCCTCAGCAGCAGCTTCTCGAAACCTACTTCCAACACCAGGAGGAAGTGATATTGTTGATAGTTCTGTTGTTACAGTTGACATTGGTCCACCACCACCACCGCCACCACAAGTGCCTAGACAAAGACAATCACCAAATTCCTTAGTTCCACATTCCCGACGAGAGATACTTGTCTTGAGAGGAAAGTATTTTGCTCCAATTTTGACATAATTAAATTATATAACTTAGCTTCATGAATCACAACGCAGCAGCAAGAATGACGTACTGTTATGTTATCATTCCAACTTTTTTTAGGCAGAATAAGATGCATTTCCTTTGCAAGGTAACTCACAAATTAATTGAAAACAAATAGAGCATTTGAACATTTTAGGCGCATAATGTATTTATTTTTTAACGAAAATTATTGATTACTTATAATTTATTCTCAATTATAAAACTGAATCTGTCTGTTTAACGCAACGAAAATATGGGAATTCAGTTATTAGATGTAAGAAAACGCTTAAAGAGATGTTTTTATAGCAAAGATGACTGTAATATAATAATATAAGACTTCATGAAAATACGTAAACTTTATTAATTTAATAGAAAATCTCATTTCGATCATCGAAAAGCTAAAATAATTATCATCACAAATATATTTTATTTTAGTGTTTAGAATCAATCAACAATTTGTTAAAATGTTGTTATTTTTAGACTTACTTTGACTTTAACCTCAATAAAGCGTCTAGTGTAAAAACTGGGTAAAAAACTCAACAGTTGGAATCTTTCGTTTCATGATGGTTTTGACGTGAAAACAATCATGATTTTAACTTTTTGGAGAGCCAGTAGTTGTAATTTTAAGCAGTTCGAGTGTTTTTGGAATATTGCTTACCAATTCTTCTTCCGTCATTGTGAAATCAGAATCAATCCACATACCCCTTAGATGGTTTATTAATTGATTCATTTGTTTTCCAGCTTGAATAAAATAAGTATAGACTTGTCACTTTCATTTAATGTCATCATTAGATTTACTCTAATTTTTGTCTTACGTGGAACTTTCATTTCGACCAATCTGTGGCCACTCACTGGGAATTTCGGAGGATCCCATTCTTGAAATTGTTGAATTAAATCTAATTTTCCATTGTAAATTAATGTATCTTGAATCCATTGTTTTACATCTTTTGCCTTGTTTTTAGAGATGATAAGGATTGTTTGATAGTACCTGAAATTTAAGCATTATTGTTAGCATGTTTAAAATATTTGTAAATGCTAGATTAGTATACTTTAGAGAATGTTCTTGTTCGCCTTCTTTATTTCGATGAAGAATCACAAACAAGCACGCATCACGATCAAATAAACTGAATTTAAGTCTCGAATGAAGATTTAATGCCTGTAAATGTAAGAAAGAATTTTTAAATTAAAGTCTATAAATTTAATTCGTTAAAATGTTACTTCTGTTTGATCAAGAAGAAGAGAACTGAGGAGAGTCACAGGCATAACTTTTGTATTTGAGTTTCTTAAACGTTCACAAAGAGATTTAAATTCACTAATATTTGGTGATTGAGGTAGACCAATGTATTGTCCTATGCCACAATCCAACATTTTCAAAAGAAGATCTTCATAATAATTCCCTTGAAGAATCTTTTTCAGTTCCATCCAGATACGTTCTCCTGAGATTTGTTGTAAGCCTGATACATTCTCTCGAATTGCTTGAATTGTCATTTCTTCATGATTGTCAGGTACAGGAGAGATTCTTCCGTAAAATCTAACATTCATAATCATAATTAGTGAGATTTCTAATAAAAAGTAAAATGATCTAACCGAAAGTATCGTAAAATTCGGAGATAATCTTCTTGAATTCTATCATTGGGATTTCCTACAAACTTGACTATCTTTTTCTCCACATCATCAATCCCATTGAAGTAATCGTAAACAGTCCCATCGAAACCTTTAAAAAATATTATATATAAAAGTTGCATTTTCAAATTGTCGTATATTACCGAGAAACATTGAATTGATAGTTAAATCACGACGTCCAGAATCAAGCTCCCAGTTTTTAGTAAATTCCACTTCAGCATGTCGACCGTCTGTTACAACATCGATGCGCAAAGTTGTTACCTGATTTAAATTTATAGTTACTCTTAAACTTAAGCATTAACATGAGCAGTAATGTTATACCTCAAAATTTTCTTTCTCATTAATCCTAGCTGTAATAGTTCCATGCTGTTCTCCTTTCATGTGCAACATGCGAATACCTTCTTCCTCGAATATTTTCTTCATTTCTTCTGGTGTTGCAGTAGTTGCAAAATCAATATCAGCCGGTTTTTTATCCATAAGTAGATCCCTAAATTAAATAAAATGATTAAAGACTAACTGCTAATTGATGGTTGAAAATTACATGAAAGCTTAAATCAACATTACCTGACAGCACCACCGGCCATCCGAATTTCGTAATTATGCTTTGTAAAGATGTCATGAAGAAGTGTTAACTCAGGAGTAAATAATTCTTTGAAATAAGCAC
Source organism: Friesea truncata (assembly GCA_034699725.1). Taxonomy (NCBI): domain Eukaryota; kingdom Metazoa; phylum Arthropoda; class Collembola; order Poduromorpha; family Neanuridae; genus Friesea; species Friesea truncata. The sequence continues at coordinate 4,996 of JAQGCN010000889.1, read as the reverse complement.
TTTCAAGCTTCATGGTTCTTAGGTTACCTTTAAGGAGCTTCGGGTATGACAGATGAAATTTAGTGTTGAGATTTCTTACAAATACAATTGGAATAGCTGCAGAACGTGAGGGTCTTCTGAAACCGGTGTGGTAGGAAGTTGTCAGCAAATTGAAAATTTTGTACTGAAATAAATGATTGAGAAAATGACGAAATTAGGGACAAATGATAAAACTAACTAAATCGTATCTTACATGATTTTCAGTATTTGTAAGATGCAATAATTGATTGCTGCTGTAATAAATTGAGGGAATTGATAAAAAAGTTTTCTTTAAAAAACAACAATTTCTTATGAAATTGTTCATTTTGAATTATTTTTTTTAAATGCCGCCATAAATTAAATGGTTAAACTAAACAAAATTAAGTTAGCGGGAAAAACAGCTTGTCAAGACGAGTCAATTTGTGTCTCATGTCTCATTCATGTGGTTGTTGAAGTTGAACTGACTGGAGGGATATTGTCAATATTGTTTGTTTCATTTCCATAATTTTATTTTTTATTTACCGGGTCAAGTTAGTAAGTGCTGCATACTTTTAATTTTTTTTAAAAATGCGTTCTTTGACACCTCAAATAATTTGGCACAATCGGGACCCTGTGTTGTGCATTGACTTTGACCCATCTTGTTGCCCAAGTTCCACTGAAGAAAAGGACAACTTTTACCGCTTGGCTACGGGTGGCGCAGATAATCATTTGCTCGTAAGGATTTGTATATTTTTTAGAGGTTTTATATTTAATTGGAGTAATTTTACTAGATTTGGCATCTCCGGGGTGCAGGCGAACCTAAAATTGACCTGGTTTGTGTAGCAGACTTGACAAGACACTCAAAAGCTATTAATACATTACGTTTTAGCCCTTGTGGCAAATACTTAGCATCTGCTGATGACGGTAAAGTGAATTAATTGAATTTTAGTCTTAATTTTGAGTAATATATTTTGTCATTATAGATGCGTACGTTTATATTTGGAAATGTGACAAGGAAACCAATACACAGACAGAAGAGTCATGGGTAGTTGAGAAAGGATTGAGGAAGCACATTGACGATGTTTGCGATTTATGCTGGTCCCCTGACAGCAACTACCTTGTTACTTGCTCTGTTGATAATACTGCTATAGTTTGGGATGTCAAGAAGGTATTTCAATCTTGTCTGTCTCACATGATAATTTAAAATGGTATTTTAACAGGGCGTGACTCTTCATATTTGGTCTGAGCATAATGGTTTTGTCCAAGGAGTTAATTTTGACCCATTGAAAGAATATGTTGCAACAATGTCAAGTGACAGGTAAAATTCTTTGTTTATCTTACTTTACTTTCCATTTTTCTTATAGCTAATTTTTTCTGATTCTTTCAGAGTTCTCCGGTTATTTAACCTAGAAAATGGCAAACTCAGCCATAAAGTGTTGAAATATGTCATCGGTGGTCCTTCTCCCTGCAATCGTATTTTTCATGATGATCAATTGAAAACATTTTGTCGCCGATTATCCTGGTCGCCCAAAGGAGAATTTCTGATTGTTCCTGGAGGTATCCTCCCACCAGACTCCGATGCAGTAGCAGCAGCAGACTCAGAAAAAATGCCGAAGACTGGGAATAAGGAGAAAGAATCAAACGATAGAAATGCCGTGATTGTTTTTTGCCGAAATTCATTGAAACACCCATGCTGTATTATTCCGACTGGAACTTCTTATTCAATTGTTACTCGATTTTGTCCAATATATTTCCAGAAGCAGAGGGATGTTATTCCATATGGTAATGCTAAAAAATTTGTAGCATGAAAGATGAGATAATGTTTTATTTGTATTATTTTAAGACGAAAATTTCGTAAACCCAGTAAAGAAAAGCGAGCGTCTTGTTACATGCGTTGGGAAACTACAGGAGCCAGTCACTGACAAAAAATCTCTTTTAGACATGCCTTATCGTCTTGTATTTGCAGTTGGTACAAATGACTCCAGTAAGAAGAAATCTAATTCTGATGAAAGAAAAATATTAAATGTTCATTTGTTTTTTTGCAGTACTTATCCTTGACACTCAGTCCGTAGTTCCACTTGCTGTTATTCGGAATATTCATTTAACCAGACTGACTGACTTAACCTGGTCTCCAGATGGACGAATCTTGATGGCTTCTTCCACTGATGGATATTGTTCGATTATTACCTTTGAAAATGAAGAACTTGGAATCAAGATGTCGGAACCTATTATTCCTACTACAGAGGAAAGTTTTCCAATTCCAGCGACACCAATAACAAAAATTAAAATACCAGCACAAAATACATCGAAAAAACCATCAACACCAAAACAAGTAACACCAAAATCTGAAAAACGACCAGCAACATCTCCATTAACATCCGAAAAACCTAAACAACCTCGACGAATTGAACTATTCTCCACCTTTAACTCAAATAAAACAAACCCATTTTAACCAGGATGTAAAATTTTAACAAGGATACAAAGAAGAAAAAACTATTCAAAAGTGTGGGGAGAGGATGCAGAAAGTAAAGAAAGCAGTACAGCAATACTCGAAGGCTAAGTCCTCAACAACTTATAAACATAATTAAAAAACCTAATTTTACTATCTCTCTTTGAAATGAATTTTACAAGTTTCTTACTGGAAAAAGTTAATCCGTCATCTCATCACTTGTCACTGCACTACTGCCTGTAGTTTTTGAGACTCACCTTTCCTTAAAATTGACAAAACAGATCCTAACGAATAGAATAATTCACTTCACTTTCCTCTCAAACAAAGTCTATCTAATACAAACTGTCCAAAAGGTGATGATATGAGTCTTCTAAAGCTTCGCCTTCCTTATTATATTCAATCCGACCATTATGAAGCTCAAGTTGTGGTTGTGGCTGTTTTTTATTGAAGAAATTGTTGGAAAAAAGCAAAGTTTAACTTTAACTTTAGAAAAGTAGAAAATTGAAAAAATAAATTAAAGTAAACCTTTTGAAATCAATCTTCGTAAACATTTACGATTCGAATGCAGTATTGTAGGGAAACATCATCAAAAATGTAATGGAGATGAAGCAATCGATCGGGTACTACACCTATGAAAACGTTAGCATACTTGTAAAATCACTCAAGAGTTTCTTGTTTCTAAAAATGACTTACTACAAATTGAGCTGTTGGGTTTGACTTTAAGACCATCGGTTGGAAGGACTAAGAAAAGATTTCTTACATCGACATCAACTCTATATGCCCTTTGTCTTCCTTCATCTTCTTCATCATCCGTTTCCATATCATCAGATGCTTCATTTCGATAAGTACGAAGGTCGTTGTAAGTCACTGAAGATTTCACAGCCATGTTTTCTACAGAAGCAATTATCTGTCCTTCTTGTCTTCCTCCTTTTGCAGTAATTCTAAGATGTGTTGAAAGATTCTTGAGTCGTTCCAAAGTTTGGCGAACAGTTTTCACTTCAGGCAAACACAGGCTGATCTGTTTTACAAAGCCTTAGTAAAATGAAGGAATTAAGTTTGTTGTTATTTCTTACATTAAAAGGTGGGAGGTTTGGCAATTGATATTCTGCCCAAGATCTTTGGACTATTAGTGTGATTGGAATGTCGTGAACGCACAAACTGGTAGAATTGCGGTTTTGCTACAAAAATCATATAAAATTGATCACATGTTGTAATTTTGAATTAACAAAAATAGAACTTACAGTTTCTATTTCAATTGTAAAACAAGGGACGCCTTGCTTCCGTGTTAGCTTAAGTTTGAGACTGTTTGTGTTCTGAGAATTCTTAAGAGGAGTAAGAACAGATGCCAAGTTTTCTAAAACAAAGAAACGTTGTAAGTATTATTTGTCAAAGTAAACTGATTTACCTGATGTAATTTCTAAATATATCTCGTTATCTTGGAGTGAAAGTCCTTCCATCAAATATTCCGTGAAGAATGTTTCCGTGGAAAATTCACACCAGGCAGTTACTCCACTGTTTTTTACTTCCTTCTCAGTGATAAGTATGATAAATTTGTCCGGTGCCATTCGTAAAATGAATTTGTTTGCAGCAACTTTTGTCAAAGCATGAACCAATTCTAAAAACAAAATAAAAAAAAGCGGCTTTTTGTCTAAATATATAAAATTAAACTAAATTAAGCATAACTTTAGCTTGCTTACGGACAAAATTTCTTATTGAAAGCAGGCTGTTAATTTTTGCTCTGAACTTCATCCTAAATATTTATGAAACTGCTCCTGCTGTTTAGAAGAATGTATTCAAGTTCACTCTACTCTCAGAAACAGAAGACAACGTTAGCAAATGACGAATTATTCATTTTCATTGTACTGCTTTACGTATCTTACCTCTACCTGTATAATAAGTAATCAAAAATGAAATCTTATTGGGTTAAGGTCGAATTAAGATAGACACGCATCCAACAGACATCACGGAGCAAAAGATCAATTTGAACACGACACGAGCACACGATTTGTTTGTTGCTCACGAGCAACAGCTAATGATGCTATTAGCAAAGAAAAAGTAACGAGAAACGTCAACCGGGACAAGAAAGAACCGGTTTTTTCAAGGCCAGGTAACCCAGATGGGCATATATTTTTTTTAAAAAACTGTCTCAGAACAATTTTGACATTTGATTCAGAAAGTAGAGGTCAAAACAAGAAATTTAAGGGGTCATTCGTCAAAATTCCTTCCGGGGAACATACAAAAAAATCGACTCAAACTATTGGGTCAAGGTCATTATTTTATGACCCCATAACTCGGCTTTCATTCAATTTTAAAAACGGGATTATGTCTTCCAAGGTGGTAGAACTTCAATTTGGAAAAGAAATTCTACAAATGGCCATGTGTCATCATCAAAAACACAACAGATTTAATTACCATTCATTGCTTAAATTAGAAGTTTTATTATACCTTGTAATTAAAGTTTTAAAAAATTGTCATTTAACGTTTCTTTCCAGCTCGACCTTTCCCTTTCTTTCCTTTTTTCCCTTTCTTATCCGTTTTTCCTCTTCCAGT